>JAOXNT010109916.1:0-14282 GCA_028565815.1 Cletocamptus dominicanus | reverse complement strand
TGGGCGTATCATTAAAATAATGAGCCAGCTCTTTGGTAGAGTACTTGTGGGGGTTGGTCAGGATGCGGAGGAGGACTCGCAAGACTCGTTCTCGTGGTTTTAGCATAAGAAAATGTTGGGTTAAAAAAAACGAAGAGCGATACGTATCGCTCGTGTCTGTATCGTTTTCTCACGCTGTTTAATGGTTTGGTATATTACACGTTGGGTGTCACCGGCCCCACAAAATAAGGCAAAAATTTCAATTGTACAATTTTTGTGGGGCTTGTTCAGGGCATTTTCATAAAAATAAAAAGGTAGAAGTGTTTTGTTGTAAAAAAACCATTACTTAACATAATTATAATTATGGTTTTTACTCATCTTGTTTTTTCTTTTAAATAAAAAATCAAATGAGTAAAGTAATAAAAAAATACCTCTTTACAAAAAGAGACCGTACCGGTAACTGTGTAAAGAGGTAAAGTAATGCCTTGTTATGTGATAAACCTTATTTTATAACAGGCACTTTGGGTGCAACATCTAAAACGCTTTTATCTGCTTTTTGGGCGAAAGCCTCAAAATTTTTGACAAAACGCTGCGCCAAGTCTGCTGCACGCTCGTCGTAGTCTTTTTCATTGCGCCATGTATCGCGAGGATACAGAATTGCGTTTGGCACATCTGGGCATGATTTCGGAATCGCCAAACCGAATACAGGGTCTGTTTGGTATGCCACTTTGTTGAGTGCCCCGGTCAGGGCAGCCTTAATCATTGCACGTGTATAAGACAGTTCTACACGATGCCCTTCACCATACGGACCGCCCGTCCAGCCGGTATTGATAAGCCATACATTGATTCTGCCATCTCCTCGTCGGCTCCCTTGTTTGATTTTCTTGCCGAGCAGGTCTGCATAAGCGGTCGGATGCAACGGCAAAAAAGGAGAACCAAAACAAGCAGAGAAGGTCGCCTGTGGCTCATTGATACCCTCTTCTGTTCCTGCAATTTTGGCGGTATAGCCGCTTATAAAATGATACATCGCTTGTTCGGGAGTCAATTTTGAGATGGGAGGCAACACACCGAAAGCATCGCAGGTCAAGAAGAAAATATTCTCCGGCAAATCGCCGCGCGACTTATACATAATGTTTTCGATATGATAAATCGGATAGCTCACTCTAGTGTTTTGTGTAATCGTGGTGTCGGCATAATCTACCGTGCAACCATCTTCTTTGAAGCCTACATTTTCGAGTAATGCGCCAAATTTGATAGCACCATATATTTGAGGTTCTTTGGTAGGCGACAAATCAATTGTTTTGGCATAACAACCTCCTTCAAAATTAAAAATACTCTCTTTAGACCAACCGTGTTCGTCATCTCCGATGAGGCGTCGTTCGGGGTCGTTGGAGAGCGTTGTTTTGCCCGTTCCGGACAAGCCAAAAAACAATGCCGTATCTCCTTCGGCACCTACATTTGCCGAGCAGTGCATAGACAGCACATTGTTGTTGGTAGGCAAGACGTAGTTGAGTACCGAAAAAATGCCTTTCTTGATTTCGCCGGTATAAGCCGTACCGCCAATGATGATGGTTTTGGTCTTAAAATTGATAATGGCAAAATTCTCTTGGCGGGTATTATGAATATTGGTGTCGGCTTTTACACCCGGAAAGGCATACACGCGCCAATCGGGAACAAAGCTATCCAAATCGCGCTCCGTAGGGCGCAAAAACATATTATATACAAACAAATTTTGCCAAGGATACTCCGTAAACACCCGTACATTGAGGCGGTAATTGGGGTTGGCACAGGCATACGCATCGCGTACATACACCTCGTCTAAGTTGTGCGAATACTCCTGTATTTTTTTATACAAATCATCATAGGTTTGCTTGTCAATAGGCATATTTATAGCTCCCCAATCTACCGAGTTTTTAGTAATATCGTCTTCTACGATAAAACGGTCTTTGGGCGACCGTCCGGTAAATTTACCTGTTTTCACGACCAAAGCCCCCGAACCACTCAGGCTGCCTTGCCCCTTTCGGATAGTTTCTTGGATAAGTGCCGCCGGCTGGAGATTAGATTTAAGATTCTTTTGCATGGTGTTTACTAAAATTTACTTGTTTTCCTAAAAAGCGCACAAGATACGGTTTCTTTCACAGATAAAACAATTATCACAGCCCCAAACGCTTCAAAAAACAAACACAACTTATTGTAAAACAAACACTTACAGCGGCGTGATATAGCCCCTCCCCTATAAACCAAGAAGAGCGACCCCTAATGGAGTCGCTCTTTTTTATGTTATGAGTATGTATTATTTATTCCCTTAATTGGAGAATATGTTACGCAAGCGTTTGGCACTGTGGCTAAGCTGTCCCTTGACCATTTCGAGGCTATCGAAAACGATGTCTTGTTGCTGTGCTGCCAACTTAAAGCCGCCTTTCATGGCTTTTTGTGCTACTTTTTGCCATTTTTCGCTGTTTTCTAGCACACCATCTACCAACTCTTCTGCCGTTTTGAGGGTATATTCGTTGACCTTCTGTGTTGCTTTGGATATTTTATCCATATTTACACGCTTGTTCACGGTTTTCATGGTTTCGTTGTATGCCTTTTTGATAGGTTCGACCACGACAGCACTATTTTCCTTCAGGTCGTCGCTAACTTCAGCAGTTACGTCTTTCAACTGGGCATTGACGGTTTTTGCTGTGTCTTTGATAGCTTTCAGGCTGTCTGAAAAGTCAATATTTTGCTTGTTTGTTTTTTTACTTTTGGTTGCCATTATATTGTGTTTTTTATTTTTAAAATGTGTTTAAAAAAAGTAGGCGTTTTTTCTTACCCTTTCAACAAATCTTCTGCTTGTGTTTTCCAGGTAGTGGGGTCAATGATATTGTAACGTTTGCCGGCTTTGTCGAGCAATGCTTGCAAAGCAGCAGTATCTGCCTGAGCAATATCGGTCAGGTTTTGGTAGCCCGCTTCTTTGAGCAAAGATTCCAGTTTGGGACCCACCCCTGTTATCAATTTCAGGTTCGTTGTTACTACTTTTTTAGCTGTTTTTTTGGCAGTAGCTTTTTTAGCGACGACCTTTTTGGTGGTGACCTTAGAAACAGTAACTTTTTTTGTTTTTGGCTTGCTTGCTTTTGGAACGGCTTTTTTGGTAGCCACTTTGGCCTTAGTGCTTGTCTTGGTGGCTATTTTGGCAGCTTCCTTGGTTTTATTTTGAATAAAAGCACTCGCCTTTTCACCCATGTCTTCGAGCGATTCCTGTACGTCTTCTATTTCTTCTTTGACGTAATCGGTTGCTTTTTTCACTGCTTTTTTGGCAGATTTTTCCACTTTACCGATAGATTTTTTTAGGTCTTCGCGGTCGGGCATTTCAAAGTTTTCCCAGCCTATGAGCTTCAAAAATCGCTTATTACCAGCGATATACTGCCCCTTGAGGTCTTCTACTGCATCCAAAGCCATTTCTTGTTGTTTGCCAAAAAGTCGGATGCCTCCTTTGACGGCTTTTGCCATCAGGTTTTGCCATCGTTCGCCCGTAGAAACAGCGTTATCTACCAACTTGTCAGAAGTCGTCAATACCTCTGTATGTACGTCTTTGATGGTCGTCTTAATGTTGTTAGCGGTGTTTTCTAGGTTCGATTTTTTTACACGTTTGGTTGCCATATTATGCTAATTCTATTTTTAAAAAATTTCAGAAATGTTGGTTTCTAATGAAATACACCGCAAAGATAAAGGGCAATAGTTACAAATGAGTTACACAGGGCTGCCACATGAAATTGTGTTTAAAAAATTATTGACATTAAATAAATAAAAATGTACTTTTTATTAAAATTTAGCTCAAAAAATCGAAAATGTTTTGAGAGTAATTTTTTTTATTGATATTAAATAAAAAAAATTTTGTTTTTATTAAAATTTGCAACAAAACATATCTCTAAAGCACCTATCTTTGGGGTGTTCGATTTTTAACAAAACACATTTTCATGGTACTCGGATACTTTATATTGTTCCTTTTGCTAGGATGTATTCTAAAAGCAATTGCGCCAACAAACACCCCAATTTTTTTTGTCGTATGTATTGGATGCGCCGGTCAATTTTTGGCCGGCACTCTTTTGGCACAATCACAAAACGCCTTCATTCCGAAGCCTACCCAAAAAGAATTGGCTACTGCCCACCGCTGGAATATCAATGTATCGGCGGGCGTAGCACAGTTTCAAGAAACGGATGACATTATCGAAAGAGCAGCAGCGATAGGTTATGCGGATAGTTTGAATAATCTATTTCGTGCCAATAGTTTTCCTTTTACAACAAAACACTCTACACTACTTTTGGCAAATGTAAGTTACAACATACACACTCATTTTAAGGTAGGCGTTCAATGGTCACATACTTTTCAAAAGGTCAAACTTTTCAATCGCTTATATACGGAATACATTGGTAGCTCTTGGTCATTTACTTTTCCGAGAGGACGCGGACATAAGATAACTACTAGGGTGCAGACACATCTTTTCGAACCTTTTGTAGCAGTCGTGCTGCCCGGGCATTTTTGGTCGGTAAGTGGCGGTCCGTCTTTTGCATTCATCAAAGAACAGGGCGTTTCCGGTAGTCATCAAAAAACTGGTTTTTGGGTAGGCTCCGGTTTGTCGTATGTGTTTCCGAAGCACCCCCACACCAAACTGTCTTTTAATGTGAGTTATCATCATGTTCCCGACCATCGCTTACAAGCAGCATACTACTCCACAACCGACGAAGACGGCAACTTTTACGAAAGTTATTTTGAAGGTATAGACCTCCCCCTCTCCTACCTCCGCATCGGTTTCGGAGTGGGGTGGCTGTTTTAAAAAAAATGAAAAAATTGTAAATATGAAACGTATATCGTACTGGGGAAACCAAAACCCCACTCTTGCACGCTGGATTATTGCCATGGGACATTTATTTTTAGCCCTCTGGGCTATTTATGTGGGTGTATTCCTTTTTACAAAAAATCTGCTATTGCCCTCTTGGCTGGCAAATGTGTTTTTCGGTCTTTTTTGGACAGCCTTTTGGCTTTATCCTGAAAAAAATCGCCCTAATTGGTTTTGGACATATACCTACACGCGACAAAAGACTTGCGACCTAATTTTATTGGGTTCAGCGATTTTGTTTTTGTTGGTCAGCACCAATCAATACGCACACGAAGTATGCTCATTGGGTTCCTTAGAAGCCGTATTTATTGTAAAAAACACCTCTAAAGAAAAGACTTTTTCGCTCAAAAAACAACGCAAAAACTTTCGAAAAACAGCCAAGAAAAAACTCAAAGAATGGCGTAAGGAGAGAAAGAATGAGACAAACGGTATCGGCTACAAAGTAGGTCTTACTATTATTCTTTTGTTGGGGGCACTTGTTGCTGCATATTTAATTGCTGGACTAACCTGCAACCTAGCTTGCAATGGCTATGCCACGCTAGCATACATTGTCGGCATAGGAGGCGGAATAGGGCTTTTCTTAGGTATCATACATTTTCTTGAAAAAATATACAGTAAAAAAGCAAAAAAATAAACAGATGAAAAAAACACTCCACCTCTTTATAGGTATTTGGCTTATGAGCAATTTGGCTTATAGTCAACAAACACCTTGCGATACCATTACCCTAACCAATGGGCACATACTCATTGCCACGGTGCTTCAACAATACAACGATGAAGTACTGGTAGAATATTGCCATGAAGACAAAAAGTCTATCCTTCTGTCGTCCAGTATTGTTTCTATCAAAAAACAGTCTATTCTTCCTGCTGTCAATCATAAAAAATTGGAACGGCAACAGCAGCGAGAAGACAAACAGACAAACAGGCAAATGGAACGCGCAAAAAAATTTGCACAGCAAAAATTAGATGCAGAACAAAAGCAAATCAATAAGCAAAAAGCAAAAGAACAGGCAAAAGAAGCTCGTAGGCAGCGTATTCTTGCCATGCCTTCGCAAGCCGAAAAAGCACCCGACGTACAGTGGCGTTTTGGGATGGAAACGGGATTGATGTTTAGTGGTGGAAATAAGGTCAAAAAAAACTTGATAAATCAAGGTTTTGGGGACAGGTATTATAGTGAGGCGTGGGGTTGGTTTGAAACCGACAAAAACCAAAAAAATCCCAAATCAAACACCTACCCCATTTCTTTCTACGTTGATGTAAAAACAAGAAAACAACTATTCGTTGGAATACATTGGACTTCTTCTATAAAAATCATACGGGGATTCAACTATTTTTATACAACTACTTTTGCTGCACAATCATTCCCTTTCCCTTCGAGTACAACATTTATAGGTCACCATCTCAACTTTCAAATTGATTGTCATAGTCTGAAACCCAAAATCGAATGGACAAGCTCCGACCACCGTTACGCCTTCTATGGTGGACCCTCTATAAATTTTATTCATTTATTGAGGCATTACCATAAAACGAAACTAGGGTTTTGGTTAGGAACATCACTCAATCATTACTTTCGCTCGAAGAAGCATTTTTACGCTAAGGTGCTTATTGAATACCATTTCATCCCCTCCATTCCTTTACCTGAAGAATCTAAATATGAAGAAAGATGGAACGGCGACACCTACGAAAGTCACTTTCAAGGTATAGACCTCCCCCTCTCCTACCTCCGCATCGGTTTCGGAGTGGGGTGGCTGTTTTAAAAAAATTGAAAAAATTGTAAATATGAAACGTATATCGTACTGGGGAAACCAAAACCCTACTCTTGCACGCTGGATTATTGCTTTATCCTGAAAAAAATCGCCCGATTAGCGTATCGTATCGCAGTCACAGACTGCGACAATCCGCCTTTTGTTATTTTCTTGCTTGACCGTAGAAATTCGGGGGAGAAAGTACGCACCACAAACGCCAACTCCATCGTGATGACCCTGTTCTCAAAGCCACACGACCACTCCAAACGCCCAATCGGAAGGAGCAAAACCAATATTTGTTTGTATTTTTTCTTTTAGGTTGATGTTGTTGGGATTGGTATGCTTGTAATTGAAGCGTATGTCGCTAGATATAAGTTGTGCTTGTATGCCTATACGTTTGTTGATTTGGTAAAGAAACGAACCGGAAAGTTCGAATCCTATATAATTGGAAATGCGCTTTTCTCTACTTGGTTCCAACAACATATTGTTGCCTCCTATGACCGTTATCTCCCCTGTATCTTCATCTCTAATAAATTCTATACCATATATTATTGTCCCAGATTCATTTCTTGAATTTGAAAACCCCTCATAAATAGCTATGTCGTTTTGATGCGTGATACTAAATCGAGGAACAAAGTATAGTTTTTGGGATAAATTGAAAAATTGTTGTACATATAACCCAACGTCGATAGATGTCGTTTTTATTTTTAGGTCTTTGTGAAGGACGATATTGGTAACCCCTGTACTAGATTGCAAATTTATTTTTGGTACATCTGTTTTTAGTGTTTCGGTAGAAATATTACCAAGTAAGCCCACCATCGTTCTCTCTGAAATGGCATACCCAACCCCTAAAGAAGTACGCAAATGGCTTTCAATTCTTTCAAGGGCAACCAATGGTTCTAATGCGTTTTCTTCCTCTCCTTGTAGCTCCTCTCTGTAAAAACCAACAGACGATTCCAATAGGACAGTTCCCTTTTCTATTTGCGCTAGTAGGTTTGATACTCCTAAAACACATACAACTGTTATCAACAATAATTTTTTCATGGTATTATTCCGTTTTGTTTCGATTGCCAAATACCAATAGTACGCCTAGCTCCCAATTTGCGGGATTTGCATCAAAGTCAATTCGGGTACGTACGCGCTGTTGATTGGATGGCACACCAGAATCGTGGTAATGGATACGAATACCACCCGATACAACCTTAGCTTGGATATGTAGCCAATTCTTTATTTGATACACTAATGAACCAGAAAGACCGATATTGCCATATTTAAGAGTTGCTTTTGACAGTTCCCTTGAGTTGAACGTCATAGGTTCGGGGTTGCCGGGAAAAGAAATGATGTTGTAGTATAAACTTTCCACTTCCCATTCTTCTTTTTCCAATGTACCAAAAACCATAGGACTGAAAGAGAAGCCGCCTCCTATCTTTATAAACCGTCTATAAAAAACACCATAGTTTGTAGAGGTTGTCGTTGTACACCTCGCAATATCAAAAACAAGGCTTCTACTTCCTGTGAGTGTATCTACTATGTGTTGTTGCTCGCTAATATCTGCTACTGTGCGACCATACCCGAACAAAACACCAACCACATCTTTATTGGAAAGACTATATCCTAGCTCCGAAACGGACAAAAAATGTTTATCCGTAGAGCTAACGGTGGTTTCGCGGGTTGGATTATTCCAAACAGGTATAGGCTCGCCGCCTTCCTCTTGTAGCGAAAAATTAAAACTCGTCCCAAATACGATAGCGTGTTTTTGGATTTGAGCAGTTGCTGAAATTGTGCTAAAAATTGCAAGAAATAGTATGGTGATTTGTTTTTTCATATATGTGCTTATTGACAGCTTTCGTCTATAAAAAGCTATGTCCAACCTTAGAAAGTTCTTACAAGTCTCCTGTTATGTTAAGGACAATTCCGACTTTTACCGTAAGGAATATCCCCATTATAAACCAACTTTAAAAAAGTATTTTCACTTGTTATTAATAATTCACAACATTCTTTATCAAGGCATTTTATTTTGTACTTCCCTTCAAATAAGGGATGTTTAGTAAATTCAATGTAGGTTACACCTTTAATTTTTGATAATATAAGTGGCGTATTATCCATTTGCATATATTTAGAATCTTCTAAATATAGCCCCATAGGACTTGCAGTCAAGGTTTTAGTATTAATAGTGAAATTATATATCCCTATGGTATTCATTTTATCTATAGAGCCTACTTCAAATTGTGTTACAATCCAATCTGCATGATATTTGTTTGTTTTATAAATGCATGAATTAGAACAAAGCAAGATACCTATACTTACCAATGCCATCCATATCCATTTGTAATAGTTATTTCCACTCATCCTCAACATATGATGGCATTTTAAAATTGTCTAATCCACTATCTGGGTACACCACTTCTAGCCGAGCATTATCTAAAATCTCCTTTGAGATTCGTTTTGCCACACCCTCTAGCTCTCCATCTTCAATGGGAGTACCTCTATAAAGGTAATCTGCAACCGCACTCAAATTATCAACTGTAATCTGGTCTTCTTCAAAATATCCAGCATTTATGCCATCAACTACTCCCTGCCAAGACTTCTTAATATATAACTGTTGTTGAGTAGATTCGTCCGTTCCTAACACGACAGACTTAAAACTTTCTATAGTACTATTAACGTCTGCGGCTAGATTAACAGCTTCAAGCATTAGTCCAACTCTGCCAATTCCTCTTACATCATTGTTAAACTTTTTGGTTGTATTAAATCGCCTATCAGGCATATTAGTTGATTTCGCAACTTGCAAAGTACTTCTTCGATATTCTATCGCGTCCGATAAATCTTTCATTGCCCTGAGACTACCAGTAGGATGTCTGCCTGATGGTACGTTAAATCTAGCAAGATTTATGGGGACACTCGTACCTATGTATGGCTGCCCGAGGTTATCTATTCCTGATTGGTATGTTCCCGTATTTTGCCACGTTTGAAGATTAGCAATAGAAAATAATGCGCTATGGATACTAACATACTGAAGTCCCCAAAAGTCTATCCCATTGGGGACCCTGTTCTCGGCATAATTATAGGTAGAAACGTGCGGAAATTCATCACTTATGGGGTCTGGGGAGATAAAGCGACAAAAGTCGGGGCGATAATTCCTAAATCCGTAATCATACCATCCTAAATTAAAGTCGTTGGTAAACTCTTTGTTATTATAGAGATATTTATTGGAAGAATTATCGGTAAACATCCCATTCTGAGCCAAGCCAAACGGGTAGGGATGATGCTCTTGTATTATTTCAGCCTGTCCATTGTTATTGATAAATGTGATGCGGTTGTTGCCGAGGTGGTCACGCAAATGGTATTGATATTCCCATGTAGGAGTTGAAGTACTACCACTATTTTCCACTCGACCTTCGCTATGATACATGGTGGAGATAGTATCGTTACGGTATTCGATACCATCCAAGTAGTGTTGCGTATAAAGCGTTGTACCGTCTTGTATGACCTCTCTGCGTCTTTTGATACCATCCGCATCGTAGTGTATCTCAATTTTCTTTGTTCCATCCCCCGACGTGATGCGGAATGGTAGGTTCATATAGTTGTATTCAAAGTGTAGGTCTTTATTGGGGTCATATACCATATTGCCGGAATCATCATATACAAAGTCGGCATTGCTGGTATGTGAGAAACCCTCGGTGCTAAAGTCTATCCCCCCTCCTTCACAAGGAGCAATATGTGCTAAAAATTCAGACCCCAGTTCTACACCAAAACCAGCATCCATTTCTATACATTGTTCGGCTTGTAAGGTAATATTTGCATTGAAACGAACATCGTTATTACTATACACCTTATTTCTAGCACTATATGTCTGTGTGCCAAACAGTTCGGTGTATAAGTATCGCTCTGGTATGCAGTCTATATTGGCTAAATCGGATATGCGTTGAAATTGATTAGAACCCGGATAATAACTATAGGTAAGGTTATCTATGGTACCCTGTTCGTAGCAGTCAAAATGTAGTTTTTTGCCTTGTCGGGTAAGTTGTGTAATGTTTCCCCGTATATCATAAGCATAGGTAGTGCTGTACTCGTTGGTTTTGTCCAAAGTGGCAGAAATGCCGTCTTGATACTGCCCGTATATGGCATCGGTCAGTCGGTCAAGGTAGTCGTAATCATATCCATACGTCTGCTTTTTACGTCCCATTACTCGCCAAGTGAGTTGCGAAATATTGCCGTTTTGTTGTGCGCCGAACCCAAAATCAGTATCTATATTGCCGTAGCTAATACTTAATGAAAAGAGGTCATCATCAACACTTCCTAAAAAGCTACTCGTAGGGGACGCAATGCCAACGGGGTTGCAATCAACAGGCTCAAATCCTTGTCCTGCGTTTACATTATTGATACCCGTCAGCCAACCTTGGGCGTTGTAGAAGTAGTCTATTTTTTGGAGGAAGTTAGCTCCATCATTTCCCAAATACTTAGTTCGGAGTTGGTCTTTTGAGGTATAGTTCATTTCGCATATCAAAGGAGAAAGGAATTGTGGAGCAAAAAACATTTTTGTATGCCGCCCTTCGTGGTCGTATTCATTGACTTGATTTGTTGTAAAACTCTCTCCAGAAGAAGACTGATGTACTCGATAGATTGCCCGTTGATTATCGGCATAATCATACGAGAAAGTATAAGTATCTGAGCCAAAGGTGGTGTTTAGATAAGAGTTGCCGGTTGATTGACTTAGCCGACCATAGTTGTCGTAATAGTAGTTGGTATTGACCCAATCAAAGCCTACCCCTAAATCTATTATTTTTTGTCGGACTTCAGTACGGGCTAGTTTACCCACATATATATCGCCCGAAGAATGATAGTTGTCATAAAAATTTCTTTTTATAGGTGTTGCTATGTTAAAATTATTGGGGTCAGCAATGGTTGTACCTGTATAAAATCCTCTTTCTTCCGCTCGACCATAATCATCGTATTTGGTAGCCATCCATGAATTGGCAGTTTCCAAGATAGCGTTACGCATACCCACTTGTAAATCACGGTCGTCATAGACGTAATAGATAGGGTCCGTATCGGGCATTAGCTTGGTAATGAGGTTGTCCCTATCATCATACGAATAACCATAGTATAAGCCTAAGCTGTAGTGGTTGGTACCCGGTGGGAACATATAAACGGGACGGTCTCTATCGTCATATCGGTATCGAGTATCGGCAGTTGCCGTATTACCGTTATCAGTCCTTCGGTTAATAATGGTACGCCCTTTTTTATCAGTAAAAGAAATGGCTTTGTTTCCATTGGGGTCTGTAGCGGTAGTAGTATATAAACTATTGGCAGGGTAATCAAAGAACACCTCTAAATCTACTATACTACTCGTATTGCTTCCGTAGTCGTAAGTAGTAGCGTACCAGTTAGGTGGCGTAACAGACGTTACTCGGCTGAGAGGCGAATTTTCGTACAAGGTTTCGGTAAAGGGTTCACTAGTAAAACCCGAATCGTAAGCTCCGGTACCATTACCTGTACTATATGGCTCGTACTCTTTCCATACTCTGCCTTGTGCATCATACGCTATCGTAGTCGCTACATCATAGCTGTTGTCATTCGTATCAATATAGTGCTGTTTTTGAATGGTTTGTATTTGTCGGCTCAACCCGTCCATATAGTTGATAGTCACTATGGAATCAAGGTCACTACCTGAAATAGGCGTATAATGAACGGCTGTTTTTAGGTAATTATCGGTTGCGCCATTTCCTGTATAGGCATATTCAATTTCTGTTAGTACGTTGCTATTGCGTTCCGATATTTCATCCACCCGCTGAAAGGCGTCATAAGTATAGGTAACGATTTGCCCATCAATATCCGTAGCTGTTTTTAGTTGTCTATTGGTGGTAAAATACCAATCCCATTCCCAATGCCAGTTGTTAAAGTCTTTGGTGCGAACTAAGCCATCTTGCCACGTATAATATTCTTTATTCCACCCACGTCGTTGTACTTCTAAAGGATACCCCGTACTGGTGTAGTCAAAAAACTCGGCTTCTTGTAACCAACTTCCTTTGTACGAATAGTATATATGTGGTAGCGTAATATTTCCCGAAGTTCCGGCAAATAATTTATATGCCGTCCATTGACCATCAACGAGCGAGCCATCCACATATTTGGATGTACGTAAACGCATATTTACTTGGTGGTCATTCAACATTTCCGAAACAGCAGCACTTTCTGTACCCGTCATCGTCCAATTCACATCGTGTGGATAAAAATAGTTGGTGGTATGGGTTTTCCCGTCTGAGTTATCAAAGCTAACCTCTATGGGGTTTAGGTGGGTAGTAGCGGGATTTGCATTGTAGGTGTAGGTGGTTTGTGTAGTAACGCCGTCGTTACCATTCAAGCCATATACTGTTTCTGTGGTGGAGTTTAATTTTACCCAATCGGACTGATGCGTATAAATACCTCGGCGAATACCGTCCATAAGAAACGAACCATTTACAACGGTGCCAGGGTACGTTTCAAAAGTCGCCCCTTTTAGTCCTTTTATTTCGGTGGTTGGAAATTCAGGCGTATCAATATCCCAATCGTAAATAACCTCTCGTACTTTTTGTCCGCTTTCATTAAAAGCTTCCGTTTTTTCCACTAGACCACGTTGCCAGTCGTTATCTGTTTTGTTCGGATAAGGAAAAGTCCAATCATTTGATGGAAAAGTAACTAGTTCTTCTCCCGTATTAAGTATTCTATAACTACTTGGAGGAGTCCCATTCGGTACATCGTCTTCCGTTTTATATATGTGTTTGATATAGCCATTATTCGGAGTAGAAATATTTACACTTGAATACCCGATTGTAGCACCTTTTGTATAATACACAGGGCGTAAAAAACTAGAGCTAAAAGACACTTTGTTTTCTCTATCATTGTACCAAAAAGTGCTGCCTATTTTTCGATAAGTTTCACTTACTCTTACTCCTTCACCGTAAGTGTAGTTTTGTATGACCGATTGACCAATTCCTTCTGGGTTTCTAGTAATAGATGTAACTCTCAACCCATGCCCATAATGAATATCCGAGGGACCATATCTGTTTAGTTCGTAATCATACCTAATAGAGCCCCCAGTGAGCAAGTTTATTTTTTCAAGTACTCTAGTCTTGCTTCGGGTAGCATGAGCACCAGTATTGTGGCCATCGAAAGAACCGGCAGCAAAACTAAGGGTAATAGGGTTATAGTTTTTTATATTCATCCACCCTATCATAGGCGTAGCTCCGTCTTGACTTTCGCTAGTTCCTCCGGAACTTGTATAATTTATTTTGGGTAAGAGAGAATTGTAGTTATTATAGTTATAATACCCATGTAAATCTTGTTGCGTTGAAAATCGGAAAGGTAACTCATTGTCAGTATTATATTCAAAATCAAATAAGTTAAGTGTAGAATTGTTGCTTCCTTCTTGAGTAATAAAATCTAAGTATATTCTATCCTGCTCGGTAAATAGAATATGCTCATAGTAATCAATATATTCTTGGTACGTTTGACTCGTTTGCCCTGTATTTTGCAAATGAGCATATTTTAAGTCTATATAATTTGTTTTGCTCGTAAAACATTCCAACGGTAAACCGGAAAAAAATGAATCCCAAATATTGTAACAGAAGGTATCTTGTTCTAATAGTAAGCCTCCTATGACATCCTCATAATGAAGTTGCCATGATTTTATTTCTGT
>JAOXNT010109805.1:0-14321 GCA_028565815.1 Cletocamptus dominicanus | reverse complement strand
GTTTGAGTTTTTGTCTGGAAAAACTACGGATAGTTGACAAACTTTTTCTATAAAGAAACTGCATTTGTGACCGAATCATATGGCACTCCGGAGTTCTAATTTTTCATTACAATGAAATAACTGATGCTGTAAATTAGATTTTCTTTATTTTTGTAATTTACTGAGGATTTTAGTTAAGAAAATATCGACCAAAACTATATATGAAAAAATTAACTATAGAAAAATCTTTTAACTTCAATACGTATTAATTTCAATCGTTTTCACTCTTTTCTTTTCCTTCTTTTCTTCGCTCTTCCAAGTAACGAGCCCTTGAGAAAATCCTTCTCAACCCGTCGGGAGTTATCCGAGCCGCCAAAGTTGGATTGGTTGAGGCCAGAACCATTTTAAACTTTTTTATGAAAGTTTTAAAATTCTCTGGCACGACTTGATATTCGTTGGCCGTCGGATTGGCTTTGTGCCTGCAAAAATAAATGAAATAATCTTTATTGTAATATTCTGTCCCGAATTGTACTCGTCATAAACATACATTTTATCACCCCAACGAACCCGAAGCTGTAGGTTGGGAGCAAAAAATGAATTGATGCAGATGCTAGCTGCATGACTAAATACATCCTTTTCGTATTCATCAAACACTTTGAGGAGATGCTTAATTGCCTCTCTGGTGTTTTCTGAAATGGCGAAGTGCTCATGCAGATCTTCAATCGAGCTAAAGGGATAAATCACAGGATGGTCTTCCTCTTGACTAACATCATTGCCATTGCTGTTCTCTGTAAATAAGCATGCGTGTTTTATTTTTTAACATGTTAATTACTTTCTGAAATTCAAATTTCTGCGTTTCTACCATGAAGCACTAGTGATCAATGCCATAAATTTGCATTATTGCAATACAGCGTTTTTCAGCTGGATAGGACTGAATTTTGGCTAATGAAATGCATTCCTAGTTGAATCTAACTTATATGACTTTACGTATTTGAGTTACTTTCAACATTTCTACACGTGATCTTGAAAGTTTAGTTACTTCAAACGTATCTCCTTCTTTCTTTTTTTTTTACCATGAGTTCGACATGAATGTAATGCGTTCTACCGTACATATTTATGCTGGTCAATTCAAACTCTATAATATTTGGTATCACTGCATACAGTACCTACTTTTTAGTTTACATAGATTAACTTAACTAAGTTATACCTGCAGCTTCGCTGGAAATGGAGATTTTAAGATGGGTAGAAATTTCCCGCAACAATCTGGTTTGTACTTTCATTTCTTTTTCAATCCGGAGAAGAATGACTTTATTGTCTCTATCGCAGTCATGAAGGGAAGCTATCCCTTTTCTAGCCTCCTCTGAACTTCTCAAAGTGCGATTGAACATATCTAAGTATTAAAAAACTATGTCAGTCAAAAGTCATGCACATTACTCTAAGACATAGGATTCAATTACGAGTATGAAAATAAAACCAAAAATGCTGAGATTATGCTGAAAAATATTGTGGATACTACTCGTAAGTTATTTTAGAAAGATCATTGATGTTATGTTTGTAAAGATCACCAATATGTCATTGTGTTAACTAGGATACTCACACATTTGGCCCAGCATGCCATCCACTTTCGTCACCATGTCTCCTTGTTTCATGGCATTCAGGGACTTTTCCTCTCCAGCGGTCCTTGGAGTAAAGTAACTTGAGCCTGGAAAAGTCTTTTGTCTTTTTTCCAGTGCTTGAGGATCCAGAAGATCTGACTCCTCCCCATCAGAAACATCTTCCCTCCTTCTTTTTTTCGACTTTGCTGTGTTCTTATTACGAAAAATAACTGCATTTTTTTGAATGCTTCATCTCAAAAAGGATTCTTACCGGAGTTGATTCGACACTGATATCACCAGAATCTGGTGAGATTCTGGAATCACCAGAATCTGGCCCGGTCGTTGTTGAATTTGTCCCAGTCTAAAGGAAAAGAAGGAGCAGAATTTAATTGATTTTCTTCGTTAAAAGTACAGTACATTTATAAGTAATTACTATTAATATAGGAAGGAATCTAATCTACCACAACATAAACACAGCTTAACGATATAGGTAAAGCAAGAGTAAAATCGCATATGAGCGAATTACAATTTTTCAGTTCAAAAATGCAATAAAATCCATATTACCTCGTCAGCATTGACACTGGATGACCTAGTCACATCAGGTTGGAAAACAACATCGTGCCTTAATGCTTCATCTATTTGAGCAGATATAATGTCCACTTTCTTTGCTGGAGCAGCTTCAAATGAAACGATATCATCATTACTCTCAGTCGCTGACGGTTCTTCATCTCTTAGTGAAGCGAAACTGGGCCTAGTGGGAACACGAGATCGTCCTCCGGAACAACTTTGAGTGACAATTCAATAAGACTTACTCTCCATTGGTGCCTGCTTATACACGCATTATGAATAAGTGGTCTCTGGGCCGATTCTACATCCATATCCAGAGCGTCAGACATCATTTTATCAAAATCATTATTGATTTTTTGCAATTCACTTTGTATCTTTATGCTTGAAATGCCTAACTCAACGATGCAATGAGTTGAGACTTTGGTCTCCGTTCCGTCAATGGCAATCTTGAATTCCCTTTGTCGTTGCGGTTGCAAAGTTGCTAAAATCTCTGCCTTGGAGTGTCCAACAAAGTCGAATTCGGATATTCTTATAACCTGAAAATGATCAATGAAATCAATGGATAGCGTTTTGAATAAAAACCTTAAGCTAAAAAGCACTGTATATGATTAGCACTTGATACTTTAACAATTTTTCTATAAAAAATGAAAAAAAAAAATGATCGAATTTTTCTTCAAATGATCCTTAAAGGTATATTAAAATTCTCGTTTTCAACTAGGTTTGCCAATGCAGCTTGTGATTGGAAATGAATACACTTAATAGCGTCAGCTCAAAGAGTACATACACGTATGACAATACTGAATTCTCTAATAGGCTGCAATCTTTTCAATCAGAACTTAATCAAATGCTACAGAGAAACAATTTTTAACTTACAAATTTGCATTGAAAACAAACCATCCCAGATCGACCACACCAGAACACCTCATGTAATGTCATTTGACAATTGATATCATCGATACTTCCCTTTTTGAGTCATCCTGGATTGCTCTTAGGGGGTTACAAAACTCCGTAGGCTTAAAGTGACGATTTAAACTACTTTATCTTTTTTTACGTGTTCTCACTAGTTCATCTTTAAGTAATAAGAAGAGTAGTAAGACTGTGGAAAGTCATATTTCATAGTTGAGACAGATAAGATTCCACCTTAAAACTAACCAAAATCACGTAATATTTTGATGCTGATGCCAATGCTGATGATGGCGATGGAGATCAGCTTGAATTCCATGAACATAATTGAACTGCTGCCTTTTTAGATGAGGAAAAGCAGGATGAGAAAAAGGATTATCAGCCAAGTATCCATGAGATCCCGGGCCCAAAGGCTAACGGTAGAGTTCTGCTTGATTTCATGAGCAATCATGTTTCCATCTGAGTAGTTATTTTCTGTAGTTATTTTCGGCAAGAGATGTGATTTTACAAAATTGATTAAAATCTAGTTATTGCCCCGGTCTGTTCTCTTATTAATTACTTTAATGAAGGCTTTTCTAAAGTCTTTGCACCAGTGTCAGAACAATTCATCAATGAGAGAATGGTCAAATGGAGCAAGATATGCAGGATAAACCGAATTAGTTGGGCTTCAAACATATTGGTCCTGGAATAACTCATAGACAGCTAGGTTACCTTTTTCAACTTTATTATCTACGTGGGCCGAAAAGAGAGTGCTGAATTACTATAGAACTTGTAGAAAACGTAATCTCGGTCTGAGTAAGTCTCTAGTAAATCTTAACATCAGGCTTTGCATAGATAATTTTTACATGGATAATCCCATACCTCACCTTACTGAGATAAAATGGGATCTTTTCTAGTGGAACTGAGGAGCAGCAGTGAAGTATTACCCAGAACCCTCAAACCTGGCAAATCCATGAAGAGAGGAGATATAAATTACAGGCAATGTTTTATTACATGCATCACTAGTCATGTTGCTCTCAACTTATAACAACATTTCCACAAGAGGATATTGAGTGAAAAGTCAAATTGGAAAAATCTAAGGAGCTGAAATGTTTGTTCGTTATAACAAAGGCACGAAGAAAACTTTTTTTTTTATTACTAAATTTGACTTGATTGTTTTTTCTCATCATTCATTCTAATTTTCTAACAAATATGAGCTGCTTCTACTGCTCCATTGTTATGCTACTGCCAGATCACTAACAGATTGAGGAACGTCAATAGTGCCAAAAGCTATTTGCATTAATTTCTTAAGTGTTCCAAAATGTCTTAGTACTCATAAAGATTTAGTGTTATTTAATTGATAAAATTGGAGAAATTTGCTAGGAATTGATCTTCAAAAGTGCCAAAGTTTTCTACAGATGGCAGAAAAAAAGCCATCTGGCAATACTAGCTACTACTAGGCCTAATTCTGAAGCTGCTTCTGCAGCTGCTGCAAAGCAAACCAGAACTTGCTCTTATAAACTGTTCTTTCATGTCCACAAGAACAAAAACTCTTTCATTCTCACTCAGTCTGACAATCATCTGGGTTCTCACCACGTTAAATCTTATCACATTAGTCCTCATCATAGCCTAACGACCTAAACGCAATCCTTTTCGTTTGTGCGTGTTTGATCTTGTCAATTACATCAACTCTGCTGAGAATTTAAGCTTTCCATATTTTCTTACGTTTGCTCTCTGATCCAACAAGTGAATCAAAACCTATTCAAGAACTGCTTTTGAATGCTTCGTCTACATCGACATGGCGTCTTTATAATGAAGAAAGCTTCTGTGGACTCTCATTTTCAGTTCCAAAAGGAAAATCAACTAGCACGGGTTCGACAGAACTGGATGAAGTAATGAAACCTACCTTTATTACAGAAACTAGAAAAGATTGAAACATCTTTTGCATTTCAGAAACGTCTCACAAGATACCAGGTACATGAGACTCAGTAAGAATACAAAGAGTTTGCTCTTTATCTACTTCAGAATGCTTCAATGTCTTGAGCTGGCAAGCTAGCGCTATTCGGAAATCAGTCTAGTAGAAGTTTTGATTAATAATGACTTAACGAGTCAATTTTACATCATTGAAAGAACACACCTTTTCCTTAGAGCGAGACTAATTTACAGGCCAGCCTTTAATCAAAAAGAAACGAATTCAGCTTATAAACAGCACATAAATTTCCTATGAATCAAGACCTAAGATGCAGCAGGAGCTTTGACTCTTAATTCTGGCTTTCAGTCTTGACATAGGAACTCGTAACGAAATAACTTCTTATGGTGGCATCAAAAACTATTCCAAAAAGACTGATTTCTGAATCTATACCAGGCATCGGAGGGATTGATGGATAAAAATGAAGAAAGAGCATCGATATCAAGCTTAAAAGTTGAGGAAAAAAGGAAAAGCTTTAGAACTTCAATGTGGAATTCTCTCAATGAAAATAATGGCAATTTCAGGCAATGATGAAAATTATGTGCAAAGCACGTCGTGAATTGAAGAATCGAGAATGAGTGCAGTGTGTCTACGACTACGTGTAATGTCATAGTTGATTTCATGTTTGTGTTAGTGTACTTGTTAGTACACCTAAAAAGTTAAGTAATTTCCGAGCATCAAGACTTGTGTTCAACATATTTCTCAATTCAAGCAACAACTTCAACGTTTATAGAGTCAAACACCAGTAACTAACCTACTCAAAAATGCTTAGGAATGCTGATACGTCTGAATTTTGATGAAAGACTTCAAATGGAACGTCTTTAACAAGGTAAGATCATAAAAATGCAACTTTTAAGTAAGATTATAATACGTATCCGTGATTCTTAATCTCTTATTTACCCGAATTATGCTATCCTTTTGTCTAAAATCTTATTTTAAAGTAAAAATGCTGTTGAACGTCACTTACGAAGAAGTTTGGATCATCTTGAGCCTCCGGTGTCCAGTTGAAAAAAACGACGCGGTCAAAATATTTGTTCTCGCCTGAGACCTTGATCTTGACGAAGTCGGTATTCTCTTGGCCAGGTGGGGACGGAAGAAGAGATAGAGATGACATCTTGCTGAACCTTTTAAACAATCTCAATTAGAACAGTTCTATTGAGCAATGGAGATGCTTTCTTCACTTTTCATGAAAAACTAAACTTCTCTCTTCTTTGTTTCGAAATTCGGAATTTTCTGTTTCCGTTAGAATCGTGTAAAGTTAAGAAAAGATGAGAAAAAATTGAGAAACGTTGAGAAAAGATGAGAAAAATTGAGAAAATTTGAGTAAAGATGAGAAAAATTGAGAAACGTTGAGATAAGATGAGAAAAGATGAGAAAAATTGAGAAAATTTGAGTAAAGATGAGAAAAAATTGAGAAACGTTGAGAAAAGATGAGAAAAGATGAGAAAAGATGAGAAAAATTGAGAAAATTTGAGTAAAGATGAGAAAACATGAAAAAGATATTTCATGTCGTGATTGAGAAAGCTGAGAAACCCTTAAAAATGTACAAATCTTATGTATGAAAAGTACTTTTAGAGCTTATTAATTTCTTATGAAATGAAAAACTCTTTTAAAGATTGGACCTAACAAAAATTGAAAAGAAATGCCATATAATATACGTACGTCGTACATACTCGATGCAGTATAGTAATCTTAAAAAGATGAAGCTTCCAGAAGATTTACTCATTACTCGGAAATCATATATTGCTCGAATGAACTACGTCTCTAGTTACCCTTTATTCGTATCTAAACGGTATTTTATTTAATTCAAAACTTTTTGACAGTGATAATTTCTCATTTTTCTTCAACAAGAGAGTGATACATTACTGAAATGATGAAAGAATCGCAAATTATAGCTTTTCCACTGATATCTTTTATGTTAAGGCGGCTTTTCATTCTTCCAATGCCATTAAATTTGAATACTCCAACCTGGCTCCATGCTATTAGATGATCATTCTCGGCATCTTCGACACATCTAACATATATTGGAAGTACCCAAAAGTCTTCATCTGAAATTCTTTCGACTATCTTAAAGAAGTGGAAATTAGAATTGTGATAGGTGTAAATGATGGAGTCATCATTGGTTGCCCGCTCAATTAAGTGTTGGGGATTATTATTTTCTTGTGGTGTTTTCTTCTTTCTTTGTTCGAGCTTTTTGCGATCAACAATTGGCTTGTAAATGATCTTATATTCGCATGAGTGATGATCTTTTGCTGCTGCGTAGAGAAGTGAATTTCCTTTTTGAACGGCTTGTTTTGGAATGTTTCGTGTTCCAGGTTTGATGACTTTTCTTACAACTGATCCATACATAGACTCATTTCGAAAAGCAGAGTGCTTGTTTATAGGACCTCCCAATGATCGAATAAGACTTAAGTGATGAAACTGTTAAAGTACACTTAAAAGCCATCTAAAACGAACTATTCTGATTCAATATATTACCACATGAACATTTGGCACACAGTTGTATTTTCCAAATATGCTCTCAAAAGCCGAATACCACTCTTTGCAAAGCCGTGCAATATTGATCTCATCTACTCCAGAATGTTCCTCTTCTGATATAGAGCATACTCGTAGTATCAGAACCATCTTTTTCCATACCTTCAAATAAACAGACCCTTGTGGAGTTTCCCTTAGAGCTTTGAATACCAATGGAAAGTAAAATAGAATGAGATTCCGAAATTCTTCAGCTTTCCAATGAACTGTGTCCAGTTCTCTCGGCAAACGATTAAACTGTTGATAAGAAGATAACAAAAATTGCGTAAAGCTATACAATCTTTTCAAAATCTTTACCTCTGAAGGTATTCGAATCAACTTAATATCGTTATTAAGACCCTTTGGTGAGATCCTTTGGTGCTTTAAAAATTTTCTTTCATCAGTTCCAGTGAAAGTCCCCAAAACTGTCAGGCGTCCCACACCAAGAAAGCAAAGATGCATGCTCTCTGGTAGCATTTGCTTGATTGCATCAAATTCCTTTAAGTCAATCAGGGGACTTCTTCCTGTGACACCTTCTGATGCTAAAGGATCTTTTTTCTCTTCAAAAATTTTTGCCTTGTCCTTTAAGTGTTGAACAGATCGCAATGGAAAACCCATTGTACTTGCAGGCCAAACTCTTTTTATTCTGACACCGTTACCAGAAGGAACTTCAATTGGCACGCTTTGTGCTGTGCAAAGAGGACATGAGCAGGTACCAGTTGCATGCTGCGTATATTGTAGTCTGGATAGTTCTTGGCCGTCAGCAACAACATGTTTTACTCGAAGAGGGGTCATGCTGAAAAATAGAGAGATGAATGAGCTTTTCTAAATTAATTTCTATATTCTGGTAACCATACTTAAGGTCTTTGACAAGAACTTGTAAAAGTCTGTGTGAATCAAGAGTTTGTCTCAGAAATACTTTGCTAACGGCCCATGTGTAAACGGAAGGACATTCCTCAAATTGGATTGTAAAGACCCTTAAGCTTTCACCACTGGATTTATTTTCAGCCACTCCATCTACGCTCAAAATGATAGAATTTCCTTGCCACTCTAGGTTATGGATACGTTTGTGCATTTTTAGTAGATCGCTAGCCCGCACTCTGGCTAATTGAAATAATTTTGTATTTCTCTTGCGTGAATACCGTTGCAATGGCACGGAATCTTGATCCCAAACACATTCTTCTGCCAAAGTTTCATCACTTCGATGTCCATAGCTGACAAGAACTGGACATTTCATTTCCTTAATAATGGTCTGATGTATAGTCTTAAAACTCGGGATCTTTTCCATTGTTTGAAAATAATGTGCATTATCAGCAAAGAGCTTCCACACAAACTCCATAAATCTCATTGAAGTTTCCGTTTTCATACCCTCAGCATAAAATTTATAAACGAAGTCAGGCTACAAAAATTTAAAAGTTAATGTGAATGTCTTTCTACAGAAACATCGTTTTGTTTACCAGAGAATTGTTTCCAACCTCAATATCATCGTCATCATATATCGTGAAATCACTGAAACTCGAGCTGTTCTCATCTGTAGTGATTAAACTTAGATTACGCATCAAAGCTCGCGTAACGACTTCTTCCTCAGAGCTACTCTCATCTCCTTCATACCCTTGATGCATTCCTTTAATATCACCTAAAATTACTTTTATCTCTAGACATGGACACTTTTTTTAATAAGAAAAACCTGTAACTTCACATGAACGGTTTTCAGCATCAGTCATGGGATTTTGAGAGTTCAGTTCGGTTTCCTGAAATGCACATATGGATGTAGACAGCTGATGACTTAAGCCAATAATAAAATAGTTTTTAGTGAATAAAGACATACATATGTTGGTCGAGAAGAAACGTGGCTAGTAGATTCCAAGGCAGACTGCAGGTTTTCCATAACCTGGACATTGCTGTTGTTCTCAAAAGAAGTGGGATTGAAATTGCACTGAGGTGTCAGCTTAAGTGCCTCTTTTTCATTGTTCTTGACTTGAACTTGAAATTTTCCTTGTCCGGAAGGGCGATTTAAATTCATATGCAAGTGACTAACATCATGCATCTATTTTGTTGGTTCAGTTGAGGAGTTCAGAGAGATAAAGAATGAAATTATAGTAAAGTTTAATTACGTAAATTAACGATCTTACGTCATTTTGAGCCATGTTTGTATCATTTTCGTTTTCTGAGGAAGACGAAAAAGGTGTCCACTGAAATTTCTCAAGAGGCCTAAATGGAATCCTTCTTTTTCGAACTCCATGATAGCGATGATGTCCTTGTTTTCCTACTGTTACGTGAAGCCGTTTCTTATTTGGCATCATGAAAACTAATCGTATGCACAGTATTTATCACACTTTATTGCTCTTTGAGGCTACTACTGTACTATTCGACATACCGGTATGACAGTTTACTTTTCTCATGTTTTCTCATGTTTTCTCATGTTTTCTCATGTTTTCTCATGTTTTCTCATCATTTCTCATGTTTTCTCATCTCTTCTCAGTTTTGTACGATCAGGTGACAATAAAAAAAATAGCTATAGGCTAAAGAATTATGATGAAATAAGGTTGGATTGATAATTTGTAAACTTGGTAAACGTTAGCTTCTCTTTTAAGAGTATTATGCCTAATTAAACTAAAGAAATGCAAATTTGAAATCTATAAACGTATGGAATCAAGTCTAATAGAAATACGTAAACATGAAAGGCTCTAAATTTATTGTTATAATAGGCGTTTATGTAAAGAAGAAAGAACTATAGAAATTTAAATTTAGAAACTTATTTTATAAAAATTTGGTCCCTATGGTTTTGATTTTTTTGCATGTCTGTGGTGCATATTGAAGAGAGCTTTCCTTATGAATTTGTCCAAATCTGTTTCCTTTAAGTCCCCGTAGGAGTTTTTAAACATTGGCACAAGAACAGTGTCCCAGAAGATGTAAAATGACTCAGGTAGGATCGTCTTGCCACTAATAAGCAATAATGTAAAGTACTGTGAGTATAATTTCAATAACTTGAAAATGAATATCTTTTTTTACCTTAGTCTCTTCCAATAGACTTGGCATAAAATATCCTTGTCAATTAATTGCTCAAGAGCTAAAATAAGGGCTCGTTTAGCTTTCTTTTCACACATTTGGACCTTCTTCACGATAGATTTCGCTATTGCTGGCCATGCAGTATCATTAACGAAGACAGCATCAATTCTGTCTTTGCACCTGTTGTGACAAAAACAGAGTTAGATATAGGAGTAGAAAGATGGACGCATCAAGTTAGGGCGAAAGCATATGTACTCTTAGATAGTGTGATATAGAGAATGTCATTATCAATGATACAATATTTCTAATGATAAAATGATCCAACAGTACCTGACTGGGAAGTCAGTCTTTTTAAAATTACTTGATGATCCAGGTGCTATTGAGCTTTCACCAGACTCAAGCTCACGTACTCGTTTCTTTAGACAGTCAATTTCAGCCAATAGTGCATCATATTGACCTTTTTCCATCCACACCATATTTGTGACTTGTCCGCCATTGTCATTTCCATCTTGCTCGACATCCAAACCATCTCCAGCTAAACAAAGTGATAGATAATTCTACCCAGATGATTCAAATCCGGACAAAAGTTTCCATATAAATTTCGTAATGGACCTAGTCAAATCTTCTGCAGTAACTGTCGTTAAAATAAGTGGAGGAATCTGACTTGAATAATCTGGGTAGAACTATTCGACGGTTGATTCATCATGGAACCTCCTAAGTTGAACGCAGTCGTGTCTGATCCGAACTCCAAAGAGTCAAAGGAAATGGAAATGTTTAGGAAAGAATCCATGTCTGTGCGTTTGTAAACTAACTTTGTTGACAGAAATACTTGAAAAGGCCGCCAAAGTTGATAAAGTTTACTTACCATTGATTCGAGTTAGGATCGGACAGTCATGGAAACAACCATTTTAAGTTTATAACCTATATTATTCTTATACCTACATTAGTAGTACAGCGTCGTATTCTTATATCTAGGCAGTTTTAGTTTTCTTTCATTACTGGAATGTTTTAAAATTTAGTAACCTTCAATATTTCTGTGCGTTTAAAACGTCAAATGTAAAATGCCTTGTCCGATCTACCTTTAACTACTCATTTGTGTTTATCGTGGAGAGGGAAAAAATTTCTAGCTGCTTTCCTTGGCGGTTGGCTTAAAAAAATCATGCAAAATCACGACTTCAATGAGAAAAGAATAGATGGATCATGCTGTATATATGTATTAAAATGCGAATTCAAGTGATATGATCATAGCTAAGAGTTTAAAAATTTTATCGCATACTGTATAGATGCATTTGTAAATCATTTTCAATTTCATTTTCAGGGCAGCTTCAAGTTCAGTTTAGCAACAAAACGAATTTTGATCTCCACGAGCAAGTTAGATTGACACAGAAATTACAGATTTCGCCGCTTTCAAGCAAAGAGGTTGACTGAAAAGCTTCTTCAAATGTAAATGAAGGATATCCAAGAGATTAGTTGTCCCTGCATCAACGATTCAGTCTGTTGTGTAGAAGTTCATGCAACAGTTTCGACCACCAACAGTCCAGGGACAGGACGTCTAAGGAATAAATCTCTTTCCGATTGGCTCGAGGACTTGTGAGAAAGGTTGATTATTAGCCTCAGAACACTACACAATATCGCCAGACAGATCTTAGAGTCAGCTGGAGCCAAATCATCACGGCAAATAACATCGAGGACATTGCACCATCATGGGCACCGTCAAGTATGGTGACGGCAGCATCATGCGTTGGGTCTGCTTTTAGCCAAATATTCCTGGAGAGCTTGTTCAAAAATCCGTGCCAGCACCAGAAGACCTAGAAATTTGAACTAGTTGGAGGCAATTTGCATTGTGAAATGGGAAAAGATCTAAGATTATTTAAGCATTGGTGTTGATAAGTGAACCTATGTTACGAACAATTTTGACCCTGGCGTTTTCTATTTATTTTTGAATAAATTAAGCTTATAACGTTTAACGAATTGTACGGTGATGACACTCAGTTATTTCTTTCTCATTGAAACAACACTAATCGAATAAGAGAAAAGGTTAATTGATTTATTTCTGGGAAAATAAATGTTAAAAAAATAATTACCAGTTGGCATTGCATATACCTTTGTTGTTGGATTATCTTAAATTCTATCCCAATTTACGAAAGTTTACAATTCTATGTCCAGGAGCTTCATGAATTGGTGGTCGATGTCGTGTTGTCATAGCATTTGAAAAAGAAACTGATGACCTCAAAGCTGTTTGCAAATCAGGAACTTCACTTTGTAATCCTTGACCTGTCGGCTCCCTCATATCTGAAAATTATTAAGCCATTAGATGGAAGTACAGACTCAGAAAAGAAGCTCATTTATGAGCGTGATTACGATCTATGACTTAAAAAATGAGCTAGTTCATATTCATCTCAATTGATATGGAATCTCCATTGTTTTACGAAGTTCAGCCATGACAAGTTCATGTAACTAGTTTCTTACGTCTTAAAAGAATCAATGGGATCCCAACCTTTGAAATGGAGTGCAAGAACCAAAGGTGTATATTGATTGTGCCAATCAAACTATTAACGACAAAAAGTATGATGTGAGGCAGTTCTACTGAAGCCAATCAAAAATTTTACCTTTGATAGAACATAATTTGTAGCGGCTTGTTGTTTTCATCCAGTATGTCCAGTTTCTTCAATTTCTGAAAAAAAGGATAAGCACTTACGAAATATACTTTAGAATTCTAAAATTGACTAACTTTACCGAAAGCTTTGGCAATTTTTGAATACGGAAGTGCTGTAAAAGCACGGCCTCGGGATGTTCATCTAAGTACAAGGCATTACGTTGGTCATGGTTGGAATGAGAAAACAATCACGAATCAAAACTTTCTATTTTTGAAATTGATAAAACTTATCAGGGCTTGCAGAACCTTACCTTTTCTTTGAGCAGCGAATGTTAATGTTGAGACAGTATCATTGCTGTCTTGAGAGCATCAAAGCATCAAGCACTCCACATGGTTTAGTTGAGTTCAGAGTACGGCCAAGACGAATTGGTCTAAGTGATGACAGTTCTCACTTCTCTGTCACATGTTCACTGTTCAACTTCAAACCAACTTCCTTTCCTTCCTTTTGTTTTGCACAATTGGTTCAGACCTGATCCATCCCACTGCTTCAGCTGATCTTCTATGGGAAGTTGCCAACTGTGTATCAAGTATGCAAGGCCAAACTGTAGATTGATTGACTGAATTGAATTGATCAAAGTTGCAATCCAATTAGTCAGACACCAAAAATGGCTGAAATATTGATCATACGATAACTAGAGACGTGCATGAATCCAATAAAAGTGTCAATTGTCAATTTTCAAAAAAAAAAAAAAATAAATACATAAATAAAAAAATAAAATAAAAAAAAAATTTGGCGCACTTCTAACCATTTGCTGCTTAGCTGTTGTCATTTCCAATGGTCATTGTGTATTGCTTTATCTCTGCTCTGCACAAGCTGGCAAGCAAGAAGGACGTAGAGAGAAATGTTCAAACCGAACTGAAAATTACCCTTTGCTTCGAAGCCAAAACTTTAATAGGGCAATGCAATTCAATAGTTTCCCTTCAACTAAATGTTAAGTCAACTAATGGCATTTGCTTTGTTAATAAAAATGATGAATAAACAATATTAACTAATTCAGTCAAGTACATAATTTGGCTTAGTTTTTAATTGCATATTTTTTTTTGCATATTTAATTGGAAATTGCATATTTCACTTAAAATTCTACCATTAACTGTTAAGCAATTTAGTTTCATTAAAGCTTTTAAGAGACCACGCATGTACCAGTATATTTTT
>JAOXNT010109694.1:0-14350 GCA_028565815.1 Cletocamptus dominicanus | reverse complement strand
AAAGAGATAGCTAGCCCTAAAGAATCGGGTTGGCTAATAGCCGCACTATCCGTCACGACACATCCATTTACATCTGTCACCGTAACGGCATAAGAGCCTACACATAAATCAGTGGCTAGTTCAGTCGTTTGGTTGCCGGTGTTCCCGTCCCAAGCGTAGTCATAAGGGGCTTGTCCACCACTTACTTCTACTAGGATTTGTCCATCACAATCTCCAAAGCAAGAAATATTAGAGGGCGTAATTGCCTCTAGTGTTAGGGTATTGATTGGGTCAATATTGACATCCAAAGTAGCTGTGCAAGTGCCGCTATCTGTCACCGTTACCGTAGCCAAACCTGCGGGTAAATCAATGGGGTTGGCGGTAGTATTTCCGTTAGACCATAGGTAAGTATATCCACCTGTTCCGCCTGATGCTGTAATGCTAGCTGTTCCATCTGCTGCTAGGCAATTTGCAGGGGTGGAGTCATCTAATGTTATAACAATAGGCGTGGCTTCTGGCACAAAGAAGGAAGTGGTGGCGGTACATCCATTATCTATATCTGTGACCGTAACGGTGTAAGTTCCCTCTACAGTGACACCAATATTACTACTGCTGCTACCATCGTCCCAGTTGTACAAGGCAGGGCCTTGCGTCTCTGGTGTAACGCTTAGATTTACCGTAGGACTATTGCAGGTGATAAAGTCATTAGAAGGTGTGATAGTAGGACTAGGTGCTAACAAGTCTTCTGTGATGACCACACTATCCGTTGCGGTACAACCATTGGCATCATCCGTGACAGTGATGGCATAAGTCCCTGCTGTGGTTACGGTAAGGGTTGTGCTGGTATTGCCATTGCCCCAGTCGTAGCTTAGATTGCCTATACTGTTAGTATTACTAGTATCTAGGGTGATACTACTTACGTTACAATTGATTTCGGAGTCACTACTGCTCAACTGAACGGAGGGTGCGATGGCTTCATCATC
This sequence comes from Cletocamptus dominicanus, assembly GCA_028565815.1. NCBI lineage: Eukaryota > Metazoa > Arthropoda > Copepoda > Harpacticoida > Cletodidae > Cletocamptus > Cletocamptus dominicanus. Next base: position 13,388 of record JAOXNT010109694.1, on the reverse strand, counting down.
TACTGTATAAGTGTCACTAATGCTGCATCCGTTGGCATCTGTTACGGTAACAGTATAAGTACCTGGGTCGGGGGTGATGTCTTCTTGTCCATCATAGGTATCATCGCTCCAATCAAAATCATAAGGCGGTATGCCACCTGCAATAGTCAAGTCAATTTCACCATCTACCAAACAGTTCTCTGCAGTAACGGTGGCTGTCATAGTAGGCGAATTAGATTCACCAATAGTAACTGTTCCTATATCGCAGCAGCCATTAGCATCACATACTTGATAGGTGAAGGAGGTAGCACCGCTAAATGAGGCACTAGGTGTAAATGTTATGATACCATTCGTTTCATCTACATTAGTGATGCTCCCTTCTGTGAAAGGAGGGGCAGACTCTATGCTGAGTGAGGCTAATCCTGTAGGCAAGGTGTCATTTTCTATGACATTGATATTAGCTTCTGTATCACTAGAACACAAGAAGCCTTGGTCATCCACTACTGTAGGTAATGTACCATTGGTGAGTGGTCGGAGTGAAATATCATCGATGGCTAGGTCGTAGCCTACATTACCAAAGTTGAAATTGCGAATACAAATTTCCACACTAGTATTTGTAGCTGAATTAAACTGGAATCCTTGATAGACCCATTGTTCCACTTCGGGTATAGAGGAAGTTGTACCTAGCAGTTCGCCATCTACGGTATATTCAAATATAGGTTCTGGTTGGTTAGAGCCTATGGGAAGTAGATTGATAAAATATGCTCCAAAGCAATAATCCGTGTTTGGCGTAAGTCCTGTTACGGTTTGGCACCAAATATTATTATTGGGGCTATTATCCGTGGCAGGGAAATCTACCACCATCATATTGCCACTACCTGTGGTGTGGTCCACAATGGCATTATCCCAATCTGCATTACAGCTATTGGCACTATCTTCTACAGCATAGGAATTTTGACAAATAATGGGGGCTCCAGTTGTGCCATTAAAACAGCTAGAGCCAGGGCAAGGACTAAACGTATAATCACTATTGAATCCAGTATTACCTGCCTCAAAGTCACCATTAGTAATCAGATTATTACCAAAACAACCTGTGACACCCGAGCAATCATTAGGGATACAAGTAAAATCTCCAGATATGGGTAGGCTGCATCCTGCATCATCTGTAATGGTGAATGAATAAGTGTCGCCAGAGTTGAGTTCTGTAGAAGTGAAGCTACTACCTGTGATGGATACTCCATCTACAAAGTAATTGCCACTGCCACCTGTGATGTCAAAATTAACCGTATAAGCACTAGCAGATAGGTTACATAATTCCACTATATTGATAACATCTAATGCAGGATTTTCTATAATAGTAATAGTCGTAGAAGCGGTACAACCATTGGCCCCTGTAACGGTAACGGTATAGTCACCGCCTGTTGTTACGTCAATGGTAGGAGTCGTGCTAGTCGGAGTAGAAGACCATTCGTATTGGGTGAAGCCCGCACCTGCATCTAATGTAATGGATGGAGTGATACAATTTATGGTATCCGCTGTGGGCGTAATAGCGACAGTTGGTGGTGTGGTATCTTCTGTTATCACAACAGAAGCCGTGGTGGTACAACCATTGTCACCATCTGTTACGGTTACTTCATACGTTCCACTTGTTGTGATAATAAGGATATCATTCGTATCTGTAGCGTTTGTACTCCAAAGGTATGAGGCTGCTCCTTGTACGTTGGGTACAGCTAGTAATGTGATGCTATCTACATTACAACTAATCTCTGTATCGGAGGCAGTAATACTAGCTGTGGGGCTTAGGGTATCCACACTTACGGTATAGGAGGCTGTAGTGGTACAACCATTGTCACTATCTGTAACAATAACGGAATAAGTACCTGCATCTGATACGGTGATGGCGGCTGTGTTACTAGCGGCTGCATCATCCCAAAGGTAGCTAGCACTGCCTTGCACGGTAGCATTTGCCGTAAGGGTAATGGATGCTGTATCGCAAGTAAGCTCTAGGGCTGATGTGGTGATACTGCTTGTAGGTGCTAGAATATCTTGGGTAATCACAGTAGAAATGGTATCAAAACAACCTAAGTTATCCGATACGGTTACGGTATAAGTACCTGGACTATTGACAGTGACTAAGGCACCGCTGCCAGTTACGCCTGCACTCCAGCTAAAACTAAGGGGGGCTGCTCCTGTGGAGGCACTAGCATCTAGTGTGATATTAGTTGTATCACAATTTAGTTCAGGGAGGTTGCTTGTAAGGCTAGCCGTCACGACATTACCCGGTGCTAAAGTATGTTCCAATGAGGTAGTACAACCATTGCCATCGGTTACGGTAATGGTATAAGTACCCGCGGGTACATCCATGATGGTATCTGCTGTGCCGCCAGTACTCCAGAGATAACTAAGAGAAGGTGTGCCACCAAAGGCATCCATTTCTATAAAGCCATCACTACTATCACTACAAGTAGGTGGTGTTTCTGTTAGGAGTTGAACTTCTAAGAGGGGTGGGCTGATAAGCTCTGTTGAAACGGAGGATGTACAGCCGTTGGCATCGGTAATGGTAACGGTATAAACCCCTGGCGGGAGATTGTTTCTTGTATCACTATTGATAGTAGCATCATCACTCCATGAGTAGGAGAAGGCAGGTGTACCGTTAATAGCGGCCACCATCAAGCTACCATCTGTTGCACCATTACAGCTGATATTGGTTGTGTTTTGGAAGAAAGCCGAAGGAGCAGAAGGTCCATTATCTACAAATGCGGCTGCGGTACTGCTGCATCCGCTGTTGTTATCGGTTACGGTAACGGCATAATTACCAGCATCTAGCCCCGTAGCGGTATTTCCAGTTAGCGTATTATCATGTGACCAACTATAGGAGAAGTTACCAGAGCCACCTGTGACGTTGGCTACGACTTGCCCATCGCCATTACAGGATATATCTGTTGCATTCAGACTAATAGTAGGAAGGTCATTAACTGTTACAGTAAAACTAAGGGTTTCTGGGCATAGGAGTCCTCCTGAATTATCTCCTTGTAGGCTATACACTTCTGCACTATAGGTCGTGGTAGTGGAAGGACTCACAATCACAGCGCTAGTATTCACTCTTGATAGGTTGATTAATGGTGACCATACTACACTATCTATACCTGTACCAGTGACTTCTAATAAAGCCGTTTCCCCTTCACAGATAGCGGGGTCTGTACTTGGATTGATATTGGCTATGGGATCAACATAGAGATAAATGGTATCAATGGGCGAATCTCCACAGCAGTCTGTGGTGACATATAATTGTACAGTAAAGAGTCCGGGGGTATTAAAAGCAGTAGCTGGCACAAAGTTATCTGTAGCAGGAGGATTAGGTATTGCACCATCAAAATCCCAGATATAATTATCTGCGGTAAGATTACATGAGAAACTAGCAATATCTCCTAGACATAACTGGAAAGTATCGGGAGCTATAAGGTTCGCATCAGTTTCAATTTCTGGTGGGGCTTGCCCATCTAGTGATACCAAGTGAAAATCAGTATAACTCTCTGTACCATTCTGAATAGTATGCCTATCCACTACGGTGAATTGTGTAGTAACGCTTGTGCCAGTGGGGGTGTCAGGATTCGCATTAGGGGTGAAATCCCAGTTATTGGCTGTACCTGTTATATTAATATCTTGGAAAGAACAGTTGATATTATCAATGGTAATAGTGGGCTGAGCCGCTAGGTTAAAATTAGTGACTTGAGGCGAGGGAGCTGTACCGCCATCTAAATATACATCATGGCTAGGACCTGTAGCTCCGTCGCCACCATTTCCGCCATTGCCACCATTGCCACCATTTCCGCCAGTACCACCTGTACCGACTTCGGAGGGGCATCCTTGTCCGCCTTGTCCGCCTGTACCTCCAGCACCGCCTTGGCCGCCAGCACCGCCAGCACCACCAGCACCACCAGCACCTGCTGTTATGTCAGATTGGTTAATACTACCACTTATATTATTGAGTAAATAAATAGCAACAGAAGCACCACCGCCATATCCGCCAGTACCTCCTGTACCGCCTTGGCCGCCGCCACCGCCGCCACCGCCGCCGTTACCAGCACCGTTGTCGCAGAATGTACCTCGCTGAGCACCGCCGCCACCGCCGCCAGCGCCACCTTGTCCTCCACTGCCATCTGCACCTAAGCCACCTTGGTCGCCAGGCACAAAAAAACCGCTAGCAACGCTTGCTGCTGTACCATCACTACCATCACTGCCGGGTATGCCATTTGCACCATCTGCACCATTAGTACCCGAGCCGACACCATTACAACTGCCGCCATCTCCACCTATACCGGTGTTGGTGTTATTGCCTAATGCAGCTAAGACATTACCGCCTTCGCCGCCATTACCTCCATCATCTCCTCCTAGGTCTTCATGGGCACCTGTGCCGCCTCCGCCTCCGCCACCACCATTGATGGTAGCAAAAGAACCAAAACCATTACTGCCATTAGCAGAGCCACCTGTATTAGGGCCAGAAGTAGGAAACCCTCCAGGCGTATTTCCGCCACCGAGTCCTCCAGCACCACCGACACCACCTGGGGAGCAGTTTCCACCAAATGTGCCACAAGTACCATTGCAAGTGGTAGAGCCTCCTACTGTACCAGAGCCACCATCTACGCCATCAACACCAGCTACACCAGCACGACCTGCTCCACCTGCTCCAGGCTGTACTTGACAGCGTACAATATCGTAGTCGCTACAAGATGTGAGGTGAATACCATAAGTAGATACGGCATTGTTGGTCGTGGCTGCGGGGGCATCATCTGTAGTAATGGTGATGTCTTGTAGTCTGAAGTAAGAAATATTATTGCCATACATGGCTACTATTCTAGGAGAAATACTGTTAGGGTTTTCAATATTATTGGCAGTACGATGTATGGTAGTTAATCCTGCTGTACTAGATTTTGTCCAGTTGTTGGCGGGGTTAAAGCCACCCTCCAATGTTACAAGGCTTCGTAGTATAACCGCCGTGTCTGTAGTATATATACCTTCTGCCATTTTGATGACAACATCATTACAAGCTGCTAGGCTAAGGGCTGTGGGGAGCGAGGTGGGGTCAGTTTGTGTGCCTGCTCCTGCATCAGTGGCTGTGGAGGTAACATAAATATTGGTACAAGCCTCTACGCCACCACTATCATCTATGATTACATTAGAAGTAGCAGAAGCAGTGCATCCGTTGGTATGAGTAGCTTGGGCGTGGTAAGTCGTAGATGCTGTGGGGCTTACGGTGATGGAATTACCTGTGCCTATACTATTAGCGGGGTCAATACTTCCTTCAAACCACTCTATGGTGGCGATGTCTGTTATGGGTGTGCCAAAGGAGGCTTGTAAACTTACGCTACCTCCATTACAGGTGGTAGTACTTTCTGGGAAAATACTGATTAAGGGGTCATCTAATATATTTACTGCCATATAGTCTTGTTCTTGGCATCCGTCAGGGTATATGGCGGTGATGGTATATACGGTGCTTTGGGTAGGGGTGACGGTAGTGGTAGCAGAGAATGGGTCTGCCACTCCCTCAGCCGGTGACCATTCATAACTAATAGCTCCCATAGTCGTAGTGCTAGCACTTAATGTAGCGGTCTCTCCTAGACAGATATTTTGGTCGGGGGCAGCAATGACGGGGTCGTTAGGATTACCTTCAATGAGGACACTGTACGTAAACGTATTAACACCATTGATGGGGCAGGCATCGTCTTGTACGGTGACGGTAAAGAAATTCAGCCCTATATCATCATCTGTGGGTGTCCAGCAAAATTCTGCTTGAGCATTAGGAGAATTATTAGCCGTAATATTTACATTCGCATCTATGATACCATTATTCCAACTGAGATTGATATTATTACCATCTGCATCACAGGAGGTAATATCAAAACAGATAGTTTCTCCAGCACAAGAGCTTATTTCATAAGAGCCAGAAGGGCCGGATGTGTCGCAAGAGTTATCTATACCAGAAGCACTAGGGGCTTGGTTGGCACAATTGATTACGGTGAATTGCATATCTCTGACTACCTCACCTATTTTTTGGTCATTTCTAAATTCTTCTACTAAAACACAAAGCACTCCTACCTGGGTAGCGGTGGGGGTGAAACTAAGAGCACCGGTGTTGGGGTCAATGGTGAGACCCGTAGCAGTTAGGGGGGTAGTTGTGCCATCAAATCCAACTTCATAGCTTACATCTGTGTTGGCATCTTCTTGGCAATTCACTAAGCTAAACACGAGGCTGTCACCATCAATATCAGATACACCATGGCTATAATTCACTAATTGTCCTACACAAATAAACGGAGTGGGGCTGTTGTTGAATGTAGGAGAATTATTACAAGGAGCAGCTACGGCATCTAGTTGAGTTTCTAGGTAGAAGTCCTGTCCGCCAGGGTCATCTAATGTAGTAATAGCTGCATTTCTACAACATGCTGACCAGCTAATTACCCAGTCATCACAGTTACTGGGTAATATTATAGTCCCTGTATATAAATATGCTTCCACCCCAAAAGCACCGCTACCAGAACCGCAGGCACTACTTTCTGAAGGGCAAAGTGGTGTAATATCATTCGGGTAGTTGTTGTCTAAATTTACTGTCAGACTGGTATTTACTGCACAGTTGCTAGATGTTACATCTATGGTGTAGCTGTTTTCAGGTGATATGCCGTTACAGTCTCTATAAAAGAATAAATTGACGGCATACTCATTGGGGCCAATACATTCGTAAGTTAGGTCGGCACCCATAGCATGGGTGGCATAGGCTTTTTGAGTGGAAAGTGCTATTGCTATTGTAGTCAATAGAAGGCATAAAATCTTGGTGTAGTTCATAACTAAGCGATGTTTTGTTGTTTGGCTCTTGGGCTTATTCTAAGGTTCAGTTACCCAATGATAAGTGACTCATTTTAGTCTGCATTTGACCTAGGATAACAGTTGCGTTATTCTGCTATAGGTGAGTAAAAGATATGGTGTTTATCTTTTTTTGCAGCTAAAAATTTGGCAAAAGTTCAGTAGTTTGCCAACAGTAGAATAGGCTTTTTTACGAGTTTGCACCGCTAAAGATATGTGATTTTTGGTAAAATCTTATACTCCAACACTAGCCTATGTGACAATTAGGCTGTTTTTTTAGGTTTTTAATATGGGTTTTGGGCATTATGACGCTATTGGGATGGTTTTTGGCGTACTTGAAAGACTTTATGACTTGCATCTTGGCAGTTGGTAGATGAATGTAGGCTGTTAGTCTGATTATCATTTGTTTACGCAACTCCACTTACTAGCGGCTGTCTCTTATGGGTGTACAATACTAAAACCAAAAATCATGAAGCATTTATTATTAACTTTTTTAACCATTACTTCTTTTGGACTATATGCCCAATCGAGTATTACAGGTACAATATTAGACAATGAGCAGGCAGCAGTTTCTTTTGCGAATGTGGTATTGAACCAAGCCTCAGACAGCAGCATGGTGAAACTAGAATACACCAATGACGATGGTACTTTTTCTATAAATGGCGTAGCGGATGGGGCTTATTATATATCTGTGAGTTATGTGGGATTAGCGGAATATACATCTGAGGTGTTTCAGTATAATAGTGAAGCGGGTTTGGCATTGCCTACTATAGAAATGAAGGCAGTATCTAATGAGCTACAAGAGGTGGTCGTCAAAGCGAGCCGTCCTATACTAGAGGTGAAACCCGACAAGCTAGTATTCAATGTAGAAGGGAGTATCAATGCAGCAGGGAGTGATGCCTTTGAGCTACTTAGGAAAGCACCTGGGGTGGTGATAGATAATAATGATAATATCATGCTAGCCGCCAAAAGTGGTGTGCGTATATTCATCAATGGAAAACCGTCCCCTCTGAATGGGGAGGATTTAGTGAATTTCCTTCGCAGCTTAAATAGTACAGAAATTGATAATATAGAAATCATTACCAATCCCTCATCAAAATATGAGGCAGAAGGGAATGCGGGTATTATTAATATTGTCCTAAAAAAAGATAAAAAACTAGGAGGCAATGCAACGGTCAATGTGGGCTATGGTCAAGGGCGTACTTGGTCTGCCACCTCGGGTATTAGTGCCAACTACCGCGACCAATTCGTGAATGTTTTTGGCTCGTACTCTTACCGCCGGGGGAATCGCTACTGGATGATGCACAGCGAACGCGAATTTAATGGACTTACTTATGAGGCACGCAATACCACGAATGGGCCTAATCATTCTCATAACTTTAGGACGGGAGTGGATTTTTTCCTAAGCCCCAAAAGTACATTGGGGGTACTCTTCACAGGCAACCTCCGCGATGGAGAATCCATTACAGATAGTTATAATAATATAGGTACAGCGAGTAGGCAAGTAGTGGATAGCACGCTGGTGGCGGATACTGATAGGGAAAACACCAACCGCAATTTTACTTATAATATCAATTATCAATACCAAATAGATAAGGAAAGAAAACTGAGCTTAGATGCAGACTATGGTCGGTTTCGCAGACAAACGGATGATTTTCTAGTGAACCAATATGTAAGCCCAGAGGAGGTCATACTTTCTGAAGATATTATCTTGACGGAAGCCCCTACGGATATTGATATTTATACATTTAAGGCAGATTACGAGCAGCCGCTATGGGGCGGAAAACTAGCAGCAGGACTCAAAAGTGCTTGGGTAGTGACAGATAATACCTTTGATTTTTATAATAGAATCAATGGCGTGGATGAGATAGATATAGGGCGTAGCAGTCGGTTTAAGTACTTAGAAAATGTGAATGCCGCTTATGCACAATACAACTATACTATCAATACAAAATGGGGCGTTTCGGCGGGTTTGCGACTAGAACAAACCCACACCGAAGGTGAGTTATCTACTTATGACCCCACGGTCTATTATGGTAATACCATACAGAATTATATTAATCTTTTCCCATCTGCAGGTATTACCTATAATCCCGCTCCTAAGCATAGTTTTTCATTGACGTATAGTCGGCGGCTAGACCGCCCCAATTACCAAAACCTCAACCCCTTTAGGTACAGAGTGAATGAGTTGTCTTATTTTGAAGGAAATCCATTTTTGCGTCCACAGTATTCTAATAATTTTAAACTCAATCACACCTTTAATTACCGCTTTAATACCAGTATTGGATTTAGCCATACCCAAGACCTCATGACGCGGGTATCTGATGTGGATGAGGAGCAGAATCAAGCCCTAAATCTTACTTGGAAAAATGTGAGTGACCAATACAACTATGACCTGACGTTTGCCGCACCTTATACCATTAATGAGTGGTGGGGCAGCTTCACCAACTTAACCGCCTTCCACCTGCGTAACCAAACAGCCGCCACAGCAGAGATAGAGGCCATAGATATTCGAGTGACGGGCGCTCGATTGTACTCACAGCATACCTTTAGCCTGCCCTGGGGCATGAAGTACGAAGTATCGGGCTGGGCGGCTACGCCTTCTATCTGGGGCGGTGTCTTTGAGGTGGATGCCAACTGGAGTGTAGGTATGGGACTTTCTAAAAAATTATTCAATGAGCAGGCGACCCTAAAAGTCAATTTTAATGACATCTTCTATACCGCTGGCTGGGAAGGACGTAATAAATATGGCGAAGCCCTCTATGATGCCTACGGCCGATGGGATAGCCGAAGGGTGCAGTTGAATTTCTCGTATTTCTTAGGAAATGATAAGGTAAAGTCTCGCCGTAGAAAAACAGGATTAGAGGATGAAAAAGACCGTACCGGTGGTGGCGGCGGTGCTGGGCAGTAAGTAATGTAAATTAAAGGTTGAACGTTCTTATCATTGATACAGCTTATGTCCATAATTTTCTATATTTTTGTAACTATTTACTATTCATTCTCACCGTATTATTTATTTTTTTAGAGCGGGATAATAATTGTACAAAAACAATACATTATGGCGGTTAATTTTTACTGGTTTTTTATAGCAGGACTCGTACCATTACTTATAGGTGCGGTGTATTATCATCCCAAAGTAGCAGGTAGTGCTTGGATGAAAGCTAGCGGGATGACAGAGGAGCGTATAGCTAGTGGAAATATGCTTATGATTTTTCTGTTTACCTATCTTTTAGGGTGTATTTTAGCATTTATGATGCAGTATATCGTCATCCATGAAACAGGGGTTTTTGCTTTATTAATGCCTGAAGTGCTGGAGTCCGGCTCGGAAGCACAGGAGGCAGCTCGCTCCATGATGGAGAAGTATAGTGGTAAATACCGCACTTTTCAACACGGTGCATTGCATGGGTTTATGTCTGCTCTTTTCTTTGCTTGGCCCATATTAGCTATCAATGCTATGTTTGAACGCCGCGGATGGAAATACACGATGATTCATTTAGGCTATTGGATGATTACCCTGACCCTAATAGGCGGACTAATATGCCAGTTTTTGGTGTATCCTGCTATAGGGTAATATTATGGCATTTACCACGGTTATAATTGTGGGGTATGTTATGCAATATTTTTTTGCCATGTTATTATGTTGCCCACGGTTAAAACCGTGGGCTATGTTATTATGTTATCCTTGGTTATAGCTGTGGGTTAAAATGGGCAAAAGACTTATTTTAGCCTTACGAATTTTTTGTGTGTGATGTCTATTAAACTTGCTTTTTTATGTCTAAAATTATGAGTAGCCGTACTTCCACTATCATTACGGTATTGGGTTTTATCTCTTTGATAATAGGAATGCTATCCCTAGTGTTGAGTATGTCCAGCATCAACTTATCGGGTATGGAATGGGTAGGAGAACTCCTCGGGCGAGGAGGGGCATTACTGGTGCATTTGAGTATGATTATAGTAGGAATAGTAGCCATAGTCGCTGCTCGGGGTAATTTTGCAGGGGAAGACCCCATTCCTAAGACCGACACAAAAGAAAACTAAAGTTATGCTTATTCCCATCCCTTTCGGTACACCCGCCTACGATGCCGCCATACAACTACGAGATGAAGTGCTGCGTCGTCCATTGGGCTTATCTTTCACAGCGGAGGCATTAGCCCAAGAAGCCGACCAAATTCATTTGGGGTGGTATAGTCCTGAGTTGGAGTTGTTAGGTTGCTTAGTTTTTGTCCCAATGGAAGGAGGTAAAATCTACAAAATGCGTCAAGTAGCAGTCTTGCCAACATACCAGCGTAAAGGTATAGGAAGTCAGCTAGTGAAGGCGAGTGAAAAGTATGCCCTAGAGCATGGTTGTGAACATATCATGATGCACGCCCGCCAAGCATCTGTCCCTTTTTATACTCAATTAGGGTATGAAAAATATGGTAGAAAATTCCAAGAGGTGACGCTCCCACATTACAAAATGCGGAAGGATTTAGGGGTGGGGAATAGTCATGCGGGATGATTGGCTTTGCCTTATTCGCAGAGGCTTTTATTAGTAGGGCGGTGAGCAGTGTAGCCCACTAATGAGAGGAAGTGGATGAATTATGTGGCTTTTGTTTTTCTAGTGCTAACGTCAATTGTTTAGGAACAATATGTTCTTTAGATTTTGAAGTTAATTGGGATTCCTCATTGTCGATTCTCTCTTTCATTTGGGCGTTTGAAATACTGTCTGATAAGGGAGTATTTGACAACAATGCTTCATAAACTGCATTTCTATTTGATTCCTTTCCGCCAACATGGTAAAAATGTTCTTTCGTTGTTACAAAACAATCTTTCCAAGTATCAAAAATATAGTCATTAACCCTATACTTATTACTAAGCCAAGTAGAAAGAATAAAGTTTGCCCCTGATTCGGCTAGTCCATTTTGTAATAATATTTCTTCTTCTTCTGACCAAGAATCAAAATAATCAACGTGCCTACCAATATATGGAGGGTCACAATAAACTAAATCGGTCGGCTCTATCTCTTTTAATGTGCTTTTAAAGTCTTGGTTTTTGAAGGTATAATCTCCACTTTCAATTATTTGGCTTACGTTTTCAACTTGATTTGTAATTTTAGTAACTAAAGCCTGAGCAAATCGATTCGGTTTTTTACAAAAAGGCACATTAAAGCCCCCTTTCTTGTTAAACCGCATCATTCCGTTAAAGCAAGAACGGCTTAGAAATAGAAAGTCAAGCGGATTTCCTTGCTCATTAAATCTATTTCTTAATTCATAATAATGTTTTCCTTCTGATTTAAGAAGCAATTCCCCTTCTTTAATTAAATGCTGCTTCACCAATGCACTTGTAATTTCTTTGCTCTTTAGTGCATTGTAAAAATTGATGATATGTGGATTGCTGTCACACATTAAAGCCTTCTTTGCTCTAATATTAAATCCAACAACTCCCGTTCCCATAAATGGCTCAACCCATCTGTCAAATTCTATTTCTTTAACATTGTTAGATATCCATCCAACAAGTTTGGTTTTGATTCCTTGTGATTTTATTGGCGGTACAAATACTTTCATCTTTTTGGTTTTCTTTTTGCTCCTTTTGCTACAACTTTATCCTCCAAATCTGTTCGTCCCTTAAACTCAAGGAAATCCCAAATGTTCTTTATGATGATTGTTTTCCCGTTCTTAATCATTGTGGCTGTACCATAATTCATCCAATATTCGTCAAACCATTCTTCCCCAAGATTACTGAACACACCCCTGCCATTTTTCAAATCTTCAATATCGGTAATCGACCCAATATTTGCAGTATTTCCAGAGCCTTGTTTGTCACTTGCTATTTTCCATTTAGGAGCAGCAAAAAATTCAAAATCTTTTATAACTGAGGTGATTGACTTGAGGTTTTCAACTCTGGTAACTTCTCGTTCTTCTATTGGGTTATTTCCACTGCTATATTCTTCTCTAAGCTCATTTACTTGAAAAATTTCTGTTTCAGCTAAATCATCAAAATCTGCTCTGGTGTAAATGATGCCCAAACAATAGTGTCCTGAATATTGATTGTAAGGAAATTGAATGTTTTTGTCCTTATCACGTTCCTTGAAGTATGCTCCGTGGCTTCCAAGCGTAAAACCCGCAGACTTGTTATTCCTTCTGAAAGTTGTTTTTAAATCAAGTGCGAATTTGATTGCATCATTCTCTTTATGAACAAAGGTCAAATCTGGATACCAATTTTGGTGTTCAGCAAGGATTATCTTGTAACCTGCATTATTCGCAAATCTCAAAATTTCAGGAAAAATGTGGATTTCTAATATTTTGGAAACGATTTTAGTATCGGAAGATATGGTATAAATGTTCTTATAAACATCTATGAATCCTTTTATAGTCCATTGACCTGTTTCTGTTGAGACATACCTTTGTAGCTCATTTACAAACCCATCTAAAGATGTTTCAAATTCTTTTATGTATTGTTTTTTGTTCATCTATTATTATGGCACTCTCAAAGGTACGATTATTCAATGATAATATGGGGTTCGTCCAGTTACAACTAAGGCTGTAGCTTGTTATCATTTGTTTGTACGTCTG
>JAOXNT010109361.1:0-14115 GCA_028565815.1 Cletocamptus dominicanus | reverse complement strand
CACAGTGCATTGATAGGATAGTAACAGATGTTGAGGATGACACTCAAGTGGATCTCATCAACTCCATTAATGTTGTAGGGGAAAGCAATACGGCTACGGCTAAGGATGGTCTTTCTGCTATGGATATTTTGATTGGTCATCAACATGTCTTACGAAGAGTGCCCATTGAGGATCCTTTTGTGAGGTTAGCAGCAGATATGACCGGAGATGGTAAGATAACAACTATGGACCTTGTCTGTATACAGCAAATTATTAAGGATCGGCCTAACCCTAATAATACACCTGTTTGGAAATTTATGCCTGTAGGGCAATTGGGATCTGTGGTTAATAGAGTGTTAGGACTAATAAATCCAACCCCATTTGGAAATCAATTCGTTTCAGATCCTTTTAACACGAACCCACCATACCCAAGTTATTTAAATAGCCATACAATGGCTTATGGACGACATTTTTCTGAAACTAAGGATTTACCTGCCTGTGTTTTTGAAAATGCAATTAGTGCCATTAAAATGGGAGATCTCGATGGAAGTTATCTTTCAGGACAGAGAAGATACCTAGAATTGATGAATATGGAGGGCAATTTAGAGACGGTTGACCATTTAGGGCGTTTCGGTTTATACTATAGTGATATAAATATTGATGATGACCATTTTCTGACAAGCAATACTGTAGATTTGCTTTGGGAAAGTAACAATTCAAATATAAAAGGCTTAAATATGACAATTGAAGTACCGGATGGTGTGAGCATCAATAACATAATCCTAAATCCTGACATTATGGCATCCAGTGTTTCTTTTGATTATGCAGTCAATCACGATGAGTTGACTTTGATTCTGTATGATACATCTATTGTGGATACCGGTTTGTCGTTTTCAGACGAGCCATTGTTTACTTTGGATTTAGACCTATCTGGGGTGACTATTAGTGGCTTTGATCCGGCTTATAAGATTGGTGTAAAAGAGGCAGTCATAGTAAGTGGTGACGACTATGAGCTTGTAAATTTAAGAATAGATGAGAATCAGGGTGCTCCAGGAAGTAGTGCCTATGAGAAAATAACAAATGATGATTTTCAGCTTTATAATGGAAAGTTAATTCCTAAAGATTCTGAATTAGAGATTAAGGCTTGGCAATTGTATAACATACAGGGTGTGATCATAGGGCAATCAAATGACCTAAGAGGAATGTCAATAATAGATTATAGCTCTGTGGTGAATACTGAGCAACCAGGTATGTATTATTTGAGAATAGAGTCAAATAAAGGAATAAATACAATAAAGATACCTAATTTCTAATCCTAATAATTCAAGGGAGATGATTTCCATTGCAAATCATCTCCTTTTTTAAAATATTAACCAATGAGGAATAAATTGTTTTTGATTTTAACCCTCTGCATGAGTCAAAGCCTTTCAGGTCAGATATTGGCGGAATATGCATGGCCTCAGGGGCTTGAGCATCCTTACATACTATTACAATATAGACCTTTCCATCTCACAGATTCGAGCCTCATCACGCTTTCACATGCAGGAAATTTTGTGCATGATCGATTCATATTTATAGAATTGTCACTGAGTAGCTTAGAAGAGAAAAGAAGATGGGTTCATGATTTAAGTACTGAAGAATTTGGTAGGGTAATAGCTTATAATGGCTCATTTACAATAGTCAACGACAATTTTTATTATGCAACGATTGATAATCATATCGGCGACGAAATTAACCCTCCGAACAAAGATCCTAGATTGGAAATTATAAGCCAACTAAAATTTCATTATGCGCCAGTAGGGATATCTGATAGTGTGGTAAGTAAAGAGCTAAAGAAGGACGACTATGTTTTTTGTTATGATAAGATTCATAGTTTTGTACATCTTCCTGACAAGGAGTTGTTTTTTGGCTTTGCATATATTATACAAGAAGATTCATTACCTCTTTTTTTAACAGAAGACATTGATAGAGGTTTTCAAAATGTGTATCCGGCGTGGTATCTCTGCGACTACTCAGGGGAAATAGTTGATTATGACATCGTTTCCGATGATGATCATTTATTCACAGGACATTTTGTTCACTATGAAGAAGAAGAAAACCGCATTTATGCGGTGGGAGGAACCTTAGACCGGGAGTTGTTTCCGGTGTATAATAACTATACTGGTTTGTTAGGTGTTTTTAATTTAGGAGATAGGCAGTTTGAATCCATTGAGCCTTATTGGACTGATACAGATACGATATTTCGAGCAGTTACTTTCAAATGGAAGGATCACGAGGTGTTGGTTGATGGTCTTATCGGATGGGATGAATACATTAACCCTATAGACTCATTGTTAGATTTGCGAAAAGAATACAATGCGGCTGGTACATTAAGCTTTAAAGGGAAATCGAAAATCAGACAATATACCTATACTTTAGATGGATTTGATGTTAGATACGGGACAAACGCAATACCATTTATAGATACAGATACATCGTTCTTATTGTTACGCGATTATCCTTTTCCTCTTGACCAGAGTGAGATTGACCCATCACATTTGTGGTTGTTAAGAATGAGTAACCAAGGAAGCGTTTTAGATACTATTAAGATCAAGCACACATTTGGGGGGGACCCTGATGTTTTTACGGATGTCAAGTTTATAGGGGGCTATGTGGATACAGCTACAAGTAATTTTTATGCCTGGGGAGCTTATGCGGATGCGATTAGTTTTGCTCAACTGCCTCCGCGCTATTATCCTTTTGTATATAAGATAGACTTCAATGAAATAATGGAGACGATTACCTTTGTTGAAGAGTCAGGAACCACTCAAGGTGATAAAAACAGTGTAATGGTATATCCGACTGTATTTAATACCCATATCAGTCTGTACAATAAATCAGATCATTACGGTCGAGGTGACTTCAATTTGTATAATGAGATGGGGCAATTGGTATTAAAAAAAGAATTTGATATTGTAGATAATGAATATTATACTATTCGTGAGGTAAATGGTTTAATAAACGGTGCATACTTTTATCGTCTTCAGATTAATGACTATATCCAAACAGGAAAACTGATTCGAAAACAATGATGATATTTAGTCAGTTTATTTTAATTGAAGCGGTGTGCGACTCCGATAAGAAAGATAAGTATTGAATATATAACTGTCAAAGAATTTGCTTATTCCCCTATAATTTTTACGAGTACCCTTTTGTCTCTTTTACCATCAAATTCTCCGTAAAATATCTGCTCCCATGGGCCGAAGTCCAGTTTGCCTTCAGTAACAGCCACGACCACTTCACGCCCCATGATGGTGCGTTTAAGATGTGCATCGGCATTGTCCTCGTAGCCATTGTGGTCGTATTGACTGTAGGGTTTTTCCGGGGCTAGTTTTTCCAACCAGCGTTCGTAGTCGGCATGTAAGCCGGACTCGTCGTCATTGATGAAGACAGACGAGGTAATATGCATGGCATTGACGAGACATAGTCCTTCCTGTATACCGGACGCCGACAGGACGCGCTCTACATCGGATGTGATATTGATCAGTTGTCGGCGGGTTTCTGTGTGAAACCACAATTCTTTTCTGTAACTTTTCATCTGTTTATCAGTGTTCATTTTTTCAAGAGCTTAATTTCAGCTCTCATTGGTGTATAAGTCTCGCAAAGTAGACATTTTGGAGTGGGTTCATTAATTATCGCCTAGTACTTTTTCTTTTACACTCGGCTTTTTTAAATTAATGGGAATGACCCAGACCAATCTCCAAAAAACTATTTGGGAACTCAAATTTTCTGTCCTTCTTCTCATTCGTAATTCTGGACCAATTTCAAGTCTGTTTTTCTTTCGAAACAAGTAACCAATACCTAAATAACTGCGGTTTTCCCAATACCTAAGGGCCTCAGGTCGATCGAGTTGAATAAGAGCCTCAGAGGAGGAATTGAGGTAAAACTCATTGGGATCTAGGCGTGTCCCGGCCAGAGGAAAATCTACCGAAAATCTATATCGCAGACGCCAATCGAGTTCTCCTTTTTCATCCTCTTGGACAAATGCCCTTTCTTCCATTCTCAAGCGGTTTCTCAGCCGGTATTTGCCTTGATAAAATTGATAGGTGACTTGTTGCCAAGGCCGAATTTCATAAGACTGAATATCCTCAAATGGGTCACTTCTCCTCAGCAAAAGCCCAAAGTCAAACTTGATCTCAGGTGCATAATCATAAGATGCCACGGCCTGTAGGTTGTAATTGAGTACTTCTCGGCCGAATGTTTGACCATTTGCCTCCGTCTCCGTGAGCAGCATTTCAGAATTGAGGGCTATGCTGGCATTCCAATAGGAGTTGAGTTTTTGTTTGAACAATACTTGAGGAATCATTCCTGATTGCTGATAAGTTTGTCCAAGGCTTGCTGTAAAGTAAATGCAAGCTGAAAAAAGCAATAGACACTTTTGTTTCATGTTCAATAAAGATTGAGGTCACTAGGTCGATCGACTATGAGCAAGCTTTGGACATACTCCCCATCTTTCTCAAATAAGTACTCATATAGATCAATATGATCTTCTGTTTTACCTCGCACAATGATTTCAAAGCGTTGACCTGAGGGAGATTCTTGTTTCTGAACACGTTTTACGCGACTTTTTTTGAAATCATCAGCCCATCGGCGCTCCATTTTTTGTCTTGTGGCTTCTGGAATTAGTTTATAGGGCATTTCGATTTCAACGTCCATCAGCTCCCCATTCTCAAAAAATTCAACACTATGCCGTTTTTTATTCAGTTTGAATTTGGCCTCATAGCTCGTAATGTTTTTGGAGAACTCTCGGTACCATCTTACTTTTTTATTGATATCGAAATTATTACAAAGGTATTGAATGGCTTTCTCGGGGAAGGCTTCTTTTTTAATTCTTTTTTCTACCTCTAATTTCTGACCCAGGAGAATTAGTGGAGCTAAGGAGAAAAAGAGCGCCAGACCAATTGAAAAAAATCTTATAACACGCATTTCTATTTTCTATTTATATGTATGTCCACAAACCAATGATCTAAAACGGCTGACTCTACAATTCCGTTCCTGTATTGGTATTTGTTAATGTTGCCATTTTTCTTCATCTTCATTTCATACAGACCATTACCCATATAAGTCAAGGCATTCATATTGCCATGCGCCTCTGAGTAAACGGAGTCCACGTCCTTCGGTTCATCCAAGTATAGTTTTAGGATAGAATAAGAGATATTCTTCCACGGTAGTTGGTCTTTCTGTTCGTCTATTTCCACAAGGTAAGTGTCGTCTTGCCATTGAGTTTTAGATAGATTTCTTAGCTTATCGTTTTTTTCAATGCGCACCGAAGAGCTGATCAATTTTTCCTTTCTGTAGGTGGCTTGAGCGTGATATATTATTTCTATTGAACCCAACCCCAAGCTGATTTTTACATCAGAGTCTATAATGTAAGTGGAAAGGCCAGTGGAGTCAATGACCTTTCTTGCTGATAGTGTACCTACTTTTTTTCCTCTTATGATTTGGTCGTAATGATAGGTTTGTGCATTAAGGTGACTCGTAATAATGATAGCGCAAAAAAAGCATAAGTAAAATGCAGATAGGCGGTAGAATTGGCTGATAGCTTCTGTTTTTAGTAATTTACAAAAAGTCCACCAACTATAATGGACATGTAAAAAGCTAAAGATCTCTACCAATGAGATAAAAACCAAATTTTAGAGTAATCTCAGGCAAAAGGGTATTTATTTTTAAGTTGTGCTCAATAAAATGAAAATGAAAAAAGTAGTATTCATTCTGACAATTTTGATTTTGGGGTTAGAAGCAAATGCTCAATCTGAATGGAAATTTCAGCCAAATATTGAAAAAAATGAATTCTACCTTTTTGAAGGAACAATAAATGAAAAATATCCTATCGAAATGTATTTAGAGCAAACATGGGATTTTTGTGGAACAGGAAACAACAACAGGTGGAAAGCGAGAGGATTAAAAGGTTGGTATCAATATGCTAAGGTTAGAAGAAAAATTCCATTAATCGGTTCAATACGTTGGAGTGACCCCGACCATTTCATCAAACTATTTGTGCCAACAAATTTGTTAGATACAATAAATGATGAAACATGTGAATTAGAAAATTACAAAGAAAAATTCGAAGCTGGTTCATATCAGTTTAGTGAAATAAAATGGAAAACATTCGCAATGGATACATTTTATGATGTTAAACTAAAACCAATACATCAGTTTTCGTGGAATACAGATGTCACAATAGGACTTGAAATACGAGAAATAGAAGTTTTGCAAATAAATCTTACTGAATTGTCAGAAATTGAATACATCCAATCCGTTGAAATATTAGCGACAAAAGAAATAGAGAATAATTTTTACGTAATAATTGAATTTGGGCATATGACGAATCCTGGTTCAAGCGGTTCAGGATATTGTGGTGGAGGGTACGAAAGATATTTAGGTTTTATGAAGGTAAATAACGGTCTTGAATTAGAAAAATTTGAATTTCATCAAACTTGGAGTTGTTTAAGTTACATACCTGAAGATAAATTTACTTTTAATAAAGAAAACCCTGAAAAAGGTATAATTAAAAAAGAATACTGAGCACAACAAAGGCTAAAATGTTCATAGCCCCTATGCGGGGCTACGCCATTTAGCCAGACCGTTGTGGTGCATTAAATTTAGCATGTCTGGTCCTGTCGGACTGTATTCGCTCAGGAGTCAAAATCACAGTGGAGCACCCATTCTCTTTGGGCTAACAGCTCTTGTGACGAAATCCCAATGCATATCCGGGTTGAACAAGTTGGGCTTTGCAATAAAGTACTACAGGAATAATCTTGGCTAAAGATTATATAACAATCTGCTAGTCAAATAAATCGCAAATAGATTAATTGTAGGAATGATGAACACAACTGGAATGATATTGGCGCCATTGAGGCCCATTGCAATTATTTTGGCAGATAAAGCAGTCATTAAAATACTGAGAAAGACGATGTAGACGGGCCCCATTTGCCAGCCCATTGGGTGCCCATTTTTCCAATACCAACCCGCTACAAAGGCCAAAGGCAATAGTAAACCGAGGTCAAAGCCTTGTACTATGAGCGTGGTATAATGCTGTAGCGTATCTGGGTAAATGCTGCCATCGAGTAGTGGAGGAAGCACGACACTCAACCAAAGCAAAGCGATGAGGGCAGAATTGATCATGAGAAACCAGGCTCCTAATCTCTGGTGAGCATAGTTGCTAAAATCAACTTCTGCTATAGACGAAGTCCACTGCCTCCGGTAAAGCACAAAGGAAAAGAATGAAAGGCCCAACAAAGAAACATAAACTAGAAAAAGCGAATTGTACATTCCCATTGCCATGTAAAAAAGATAGGTGACCAGAAAATAAGCACTTGTGCCGGCACCCAGAAGAAGCGCCTGTTTGCGGCGGTGGTGAAACATGGCAGCGAGCAACAGCGGAATACCCATAGTCAAGGTCACCCAGTCTTGAGCAATACCCTGGATGGCAACTTCTGCCGACATGTGCTTGTAGATACCCTTGGCATAGAGCATCACCTCTGTGCCTCTGACTGTTTCAATATTTGAGATATTGCCTGCATCATTACTGACAATACCCGTCAAAGTAGCGAAGCTGGCCAGCAAAATGAGTAGCCATTGAATGATTCTATGTGTTTTCATGTCTTTATGCTCAATTCAACATTTTAGCATTAAGTAAAGTTCTCTTGTTCTGGGCCGTTTTTAGAACTTTGTCTAGCTACAATTCTGCTCATTTTTGAATACCTTTCATCCAGTCGAATGGCTTGTGATCCTGCACCACCTCCATTTTTGCGCACCTTGATGACGACTGCTGTTTTATCGAATAGCTGCTGCATGTGGGCATCCAGATTCCGCCGGTCATTTCATAACGAAAATCATTTCTTCCGATAAAAATACTCACTTTTGGTCAACCATGAAATACTAAAAGCCCACAAGGCAATACTCTCCAGCCAAAAAACCGGTTTCCAAGCAGTCCATCCTGCCATCAAGCTGTCATTCAGGCTGAAATAAATGGCAATCAATAGAATACTGACCAACATGAAGATACTACAAGTCTTGTGAATGCGGTTCTTAATAATTTTTATTCTGTCCTTTTTACCCTTGCTCTTAGTGAAAAGAAACAAGGAAAAGAAAGAAAAGCACAGAAATAAAAATGCTGCTGAGAATAAATGAATGTCGCCGATCAAACCTAAGTCAATGATCCTCTTCAGGCAGCTGGTCAATGGCTCAGCGATAGACGTGGGGAAGAAAGCTACACCTAGTGCAAATATGGCTGCCAGATTGCCGACCAAATTGTCGATGTAGCTGTACCCTTTATAGGCAAAAAGACACAGAGCAATGGCGCAGAGCACCCCGACAAAAAGATTGCGCGCATTTGTGTGATAGTAAGCACTGATGGAATGCTGCACGGTCTCGCAGTCATCTAATACCACTCCCACAATCATTAGGGCAATGGGAAACAAGAACCCTAGAAAGCCTATGGTAAATTGCAAACTCCGGGCGCTAATCAATTGAGGGTGATCAGAGTTATTATTGATTTTTATCCAGTCCATATTGCTACATTTTCTGATCTATCTTGAATTTTTTTTATGTATAAACCACCTGTTTTTGCCCAACTCTACAGGAAGGAGTAAACTTGACTTTAATGAAATAAAAAAAGTAAGTAAGCATACCATTCTAATTGGCTTTACGGAGTGATGTAATAATTTAACGGAAAAGATATGAAGAATAATTGTTTTTCTGGATTGTGTTGAAAATATTTTATGACTAAAAAATTGGAAAATAATAAGATTTTGTTCTAGAATAATCGGCTTACTAATACGCCTTAGCTGTACGTTTAGCCTGATCTCAAAGGTGGTTTTCGTAATTAGTGGGTTATAATATTATTGATGTTGAATCATTTGGGCTTCACAAGAGTATGCTAAAGGAAAATTGAAGGCTAATTTTCCATAAAGAGCAATATTATTGAAATATGGCCATTAGTAGCTTCCCAAATGGACGCAATTAATTATTGAATGTTACCTTTGTGCAAGTTAAAAGGTAAGAGGTATCTTATTGAAACTCACACCATTTTTTATGTAAAAACGTGCTAATGATCATGATCAAAAGATTTTGTTTTTTCCTGTTTGTGTTTGCCATTATTCTGCCTAATGTTATAGAAGGACAGACGATACATGTGCGCTACAAAAAATTCATTGTTCCAGGGCAAAAAGAATACGAGCGCTGGATGTCAAGTCCTGAAATGAAACGACGCATGCGGGAACGTGAAGAAATGATGGCCAACGGAGTGAGTGAGTATTATGAGCTTGTAAGCGATGGAAAGAAATCTTTTTTCTCTTACGACACCACGATACAAACCATTGAGATAAAAGAGGAAAGTCCTTGGTGGAGTAGAAGTAATGAGGTTAAAGAATCCTACTCAAAAGATATGATAAGAGGAGAAGTTACCGTTCGCTCAAGTATTTTGCCAGACAGTATTGCTAAAGGATGGAATTATAAAGAAAAATACTCTTGGGTGCCAGATAAAGGAATGAAAGTATTTGCTGACTTGAGGTGTGAAAAAATGATAAATCTGGATCAGGAAAGTGGAGACTCTATCATTATTTGGTATACCCCTTCAGTGCCTATCGCTGACGGACCTGAGGATTTTGCTGGAGTTCCTGGTTTGGTTCTCGCTGTTGAGGCTCCTTCCTATAACTTTATCGCAGAAAGTCTTAAAGTGGGCAGTTACGCAATGGAGAAAGGGCCATTGCCAAAAGAAAAGTTTTTAAAGGAAAAAGAGTTTAAAGAATTGGTGCGTACAGAGGTGATTAAGAAATACATCAATAGAAAGGACTAATGATGAAAAATGTAGCTATGGTAAAAAAGGGTGTTCTGGTATGGTTCCTATTTGTTTTGCTTTTTATTTCTGCAAAGGGGCAGCACGTATTGAAAGGGGCCATGACATTAGATGGTGAAGAGCCAGCTATTTCAGCTAATGTGCGGCTAT
Source organism: Cletocamptus dominicanus (assembly GCA_028565815.1). Taxonomy (NCBI): domain Eukaryota; kingdom Metazoa; phylum Arthropoda; class Copepoda; order Harpacticoida; family Cletodidae; genus Cletocamptus; species Cletocamptus dominicanus. The sequence goes on along the minus strand of JAOXNT010109361.1, from coordinate 4,148 downwards.
TGAGTGCAGATACCACACGAATGTTTCGTTATGCACAAACTGATAGCGAAGGGAATTGGACGCTAGAAACCACAAAAACTGAGCCTGTTCTCTTGGAATTCAGCTACTTCGGATATGCTAGCCAGTTTGTAGCTATAGAAAACCCTCAAAGGGTGGTTACTCCATTCAAGATTAATCTCGAACCGCAAAGCTTTAATCTTGAGGCCGTCACGGTGGAGGAAAAAGCTTTTGGTGTGCGCAGAACTGGCGATACGCTTTCCTTTAGACTCGATACATACACCACTGGCGCAGAACGAACACTTGGAGACGTGCTGAAGAGGCTGCCCGGTATGGAAATTAGGGATGGTTCAGTATATTATGGCGGGCAAAAAATCACTCGCATGTTGGTTCAGGGGCGAGATATCATCAACTCTAATCAGAAATTAGCCACCGAAGGAATCAGGGCAGATCAGCTTAAGGAAATAAAGATCATAGAAAATTACAAAGAGGCAAGCCAGCAATTCGATACAGAGCAAACAGAAGATGTTGCCATGGATGTCAGGCTGAAAGAAGGAGTGCTCAATAAGTGGTCAGGTCAGGCAGATGTCCTCGCAGGGTACCCAGGCTCAGGTAAGATGGATGCTACCGCTTTTAACCTCAATAACAAAATAGGTATCAGTGGTTTTGCCAGAGGAAATAATGTCGGTGAAGAAGTGCTATCTTTTAGAGATGTTTTGAGTATGATTTCTGGTAATTCTAGTAGAAACTATTACAGGGTGAGCGATGATATTTTTGATTTGATTCCAGACGAGTTGAACATTAGCGACCAAGTACAAGCCAACCTCGATGGCATTCTCAATCTCAACCTAGACTGGGAAGTTAAAAAGGGTATGAAAATTAAGGGATTTGTCATGGGAGCCTATGCGGAGCGAGAATCTGAAGTATTTATGCAACGGAGCTATGTAGCGGAGAATGAGACGAGAACTGAAATGATGAACAGAGAGACCAGTACCCCGGTAGGCAATACCTTTTGGAGAATGGAGTGGAATATAGACAGCACCTCCTATCTCGAAGTATCCATTCCCGCTTCTATAAACACCTCAACTGTCGAAGACCGCAGAACAGGTCGTTTTTCAAATGTTGACTTCAATACCCTAAATGAAGAAGAAGAATGGAGCTACAATTTTAACCCATACCTTAATTGGCGTAAAAAAATTGGATCAGATGACATTTGGAGTGCTAATGCAAGATATCAAAACTTAAGGCAAAATGGCGATTTCCTTTTTGAGGACATTTTCCCCTTTCTGGGTGTTCCACAAGACCCTTCAAACTCGGGGTTTCGCATATTACAAACGCAGGATATGGAAAAATGGGAGGCCAGCTTCAACTCTAATTATAAATGGATAATGGGTGATTGGTTTGTACAACCTGGACTAGAATACGGTTTCAGAGACCAATCCATCACTTTTGGAGCAAGCGAAAAAGGGGCGCTTGACTTTGGTATTGATGATGCCATGCAAGAAAACAATGCGGTATTTGACCTCAAAGGTGGTTATGAAACAGACCGTTGGGAAGTGGTTCCAGGCATTAGTTGGAATTACTTGAGAAGGGAGTTTCAGCTTGAAGGTGACCTCGAAGAGTGGTACCCAGAAGCTTCAATGAAAATTGTACGTAAATTTAATCGCGCCCATAACTTGAGATTGTCTGGGTCTTATGGCTTGCAATATCCCGATTTTGATCAAGTGTGGGGAATTAATGAGGTGAATTCGTCTACTGAGGTGAGTACTGGTCTGTATCCCTTTGACCTTGCTACCACTGGCTATACAGCATCTATTAATTATAGAAACTACATAGTCAAAAGAAAAACCTTTATCTACACTAATATTTCCTTTAATGCTTATGATGATGTAATCAGTAATTTTACAAATCGCTTGGATAATTTTATCCTCTCGGGCTTTGCGCCTACGCCAAATTCGGAGAATTGGAGTGGACGCCTCTTTGTTGGCTATGAGCTGCCCTTTTTTCCTATTCGCGTAGAGCCGAGAATTAATTATAATAGAAATAAGGGTTTTTCTACGGATGGAGAAAACGATTTTGAAACCCTGTTTGAAAGACAGAGCTATGGCTGGGAATTTGAATCCAGATGGGACTTCCCCCTCAATGTTGAATTGGGCATCGATTATAGCCTCAATACAGTTGAGTCGGCAGGGAGAACAACCGAGTTTGAGTCTTGGGAGCCTTCCTTGGATCTAAAGTATACTGTCGGGCGATTTCAAGCCGAGACATATTTTGCCTATGATTTAGCGGGCTCAGATGAAATAAATAGTGATTTGTATTTGCTCGATTTTGGTATGGCCTACGAGCTTAAGAATGTTCCTTTGAGCCTGCTGCTTGATGCCAAAAATGTGCTAAACTTAGACCCTAGGGAACGGGTGAGAAATACCTTTGGTCTCAATGTCACTGAGTTGAGAAGATACCAAGTCTTTCCCGGATTTATACTCGCAGGGGTGCAGTGGCGGTTTTAGTAATTAGGAATGATAGTTTTATGAGAAAGTCCATCTCAACACTAAGACACTCAGAAATAAAGGCTAGCAAGATTTTTTAGATAGGTAAAGCTTGACTAGGCTATTCAATCCTGAGGCTCTGCCGATCTAAAAGATATAACTTCCTCAAACCCTCTGGAATGCTCTTAGAGCGGGTTAATACCAAGGATATGATCAATGTTGTCTTTGTTCTACTTCAATTTGATCATAACCAATAATGAGGTTGAGAACGGTCATACAGATGGAGAAAAGAATGGCCCAGCCCAAACCGTGTACCTCAAATCCGGCAATAAGCGCATCAGTCAATAAGACAATCAGGCCATTGACAATGAGATAGAATAACCCCAAGGTCAATATCGTAATAGGTAAGGTGAGTATGACAAGAATTGGCTTTATGGTCCAGTTTAGAACACCCAGCACTAGGCCAGTAAGTATGGCAGTCATAACGCTCGTTACGTATATGCCACTAAACAACCAAGCGACAAAGTAGACCATAAGGCCATTGATCAGAATGTTTCGTATTACTTTCAATCCTTTTTATTTTATTGGAAAATATAAGAATAATAATAAAATCATGACAGTTTGGAGTGAGAAAATACTGGATTTCTATCAAGACTTGCAGCAACATCCAAAAGTGACGGACTTCGAGTTGTTGTATCCTTACAATGATAAGGAGGTGCAATCCGTGATGGCGGCGTTTTATAACAAATTCTACGATGATCAAGACGAACGAATCATGATCCTCGGTATCAACCCTGGTCGCTTCGGTGCAGGAGTTACGGCTATTCCGTTTACAGACCCATTCAGGTTGGAAAAGGATTGTGGCATCATTCACTCTTTGAAGGGTGGGAGAGAGTTGTCCTCTGTCTTTGTTTACGAATTGATAGAGCAAATGGGTGGCGTTAAGGCTTTCTACGAGCAGTTTTACATTAGTTCTGTATCCCCACTCGGCTTTGTGCGTGACGGTAAGAACCTTAATTATTATGATGATCAGGCATTGTTTGAAAGCTGGAAACCCTGGATTGTACGACAAATGTGGCGGCAACTGGATTGGCCTGTACGCAGAGACAAGGTTATCCTTTGGGGCAAGGGCAAGAATTACAAATTTTTTAAAGCCCTCAATAAAGAACAGGGATTTTTCGATGAAATCGTCGTGCTGCCGCATCCTCGGTGGGTCATGCAGTACCGTCTGAAGGAAAAGGCGAAATGGCTGGAGGAATTTGTAGCGAAAATGTCGCATTAAAGAATCCCCGTTGTCCGCAGATGGCATCTAAGGAAGTATATCGGTTGTGAACCTACATTAATTTATCTAAGCCGAAATAAAAAAGGATAACTCTTTTTGCCAAAATCAATAAAAAAACTAGCTCGGTAGGAGCGAAATTTTTGTAGCTAAGGTATTAAAAAACTGATATGTTACAGCGGGGCGAAACACATAAAAAGTAGCTGTCGCACCTAAGAAGTTTGACTATTCATTTTATTTTTTTCTGCATTATTTGAGATTCTAAGAGATATTAACTATTCTGAATTAGGCTTTTAAAAATACCAATTGATTGATTATATTACAAGAAAAAAAGATATAAAAATGGAGATAAAATTGGATAACCTATCGATTTTTGAGTTTCAAAA
>JAOXNT010109250.1:0-40758 GCA_028565815.1 Cletocamptus dominicanus | reverse complement strand
GACCAGACATGCTAAATGCATGTCTGATGAGGGAACCACGTGCTCCGTCACGTGGGTGGGCTTGGTGGTCACCACCATGGTGAGACTCAAAATTGCATGATGTGCCCATTCTCACAGGGATTATAGCTCGTAGTAGATATCCTAGTGCATAATCCGGGTTTATAGAAAATTAGATGTATGGCCGGTTTATGGCAAAAAGACTGGGGGATATACAAATTCACAGGACGATTACTCCGAAGTGACATCGCTTGGTTTTTAGTAGTATTATCTATTGGAGGCGGTGCATTGGGTTATAAAATCATTGAGAGATATGACTGGGTAGAAGCGATATATATGTCAGTAATCTCCTTTAGCACTGTAGGTTTTACAGAAGTAAGGCCGCTGAGTGGAGCTGGACGCGTTTTTACCTCACTTTTGATTATTTTTAATATCGGTGTTTTTGCCTATTTTTTGTCTGTATTTACGTATTATGTTGTTCAGGGAGAATTTTTTAAAAAGTTACATTTGAAACATATTCAGAAAAAAATCAATGAATTGAGTGATCACGTCATACTTTGTGGTTACGGACGGTACGGTAAGGAAGTCGCAAAAACCTTTTTGAAGCATCAAGTTCCCTTTGTGGTTATCGAACAAAACGAAGAGATCATTCAGGAAATTCAAGCCAGTGATTTACCCATGCTTTACATCCATGGCAATGCTACTGAGGATGATATTCTGCAACAAGCGGGCATTCTGCGTGCTAAAAGCCTCATTACGACACTTCCCGAAGATAGCGAAAACCTATTCATTGTCCTCAGTGCTGACCAACTCAAAACAGAGCTCAACATTGTAAGCAGAGGCATTAGCAGGCATGCTGAAAAAAAATTGCGTTTAGCTGGTGCTGATCATGTCATTCTGCCCGATCAAATAGGCAGTTTTTATATGGCGACCTTAGTCAATAAGCCAGAAACCGTAGAGTTTTTCTCCTTCCTAACCAACGAATTTGAATCAGACGTTGGTTTTGAAGAAATCCATTACGATCAAATGCCTAAAGCTTGTCATAACCGCAGCATAGCAGACTTGAATATACGCAGTGTTTCAGGAGCCAACATCATCGGCTACAAAACCCCGGGAGGTCGATACCTCGTCAATCCTCCACCAAATACAAAGTTGATAGCAGGATCCAGTTTTATCATTCTTGGTAATAAGATTCAGTTAAAAAAACTTACAGACTATCTCGACAATTTCGGCGAGCAGCATTTATACCAATAGCGGCTCAGGTCTGATCGGAGAGTTATTCTTTGGAACAGGTAGATTTTTTTAATTTGCAGTCAAAAACCAATGTTCGACATCATTCACTGGAACCCGGATCCAATTATCTTCCAGCTAGGAGCTTTCCAACTGCGCTGGTACAGCCTTTGTTTTGCTGCTGGTTTTCTCATTGGTTATTATATCATGAAGGGTATATTCCGAAGAGAAGGACATCCTGAAGAATGGCTGGATAAGCTATTATTTTACGTATTTATAGGGGCAATTTTAGGTGCACGTTTAGGGCATTGCATTTTTTATGACTTCGAGTATTACAGCCAAAACATTTTAGAAATCTTTTTACCATTTAAATTTGAGCCAGAGTTTCGGTTTACAGGCTTTATGGGTCTTGCAAGCCATGGTGGTGCCATAGGCATTATTATTGCTTTACTATTGTTTAATCATAAAGTAAGTAAAAAACACTGGCTTTGGGTTTTTGACCGCGTCGTCATACCTATCGCTTTGGCAGGTGCCTTTATACGATTGGGCAATTTAATGAACAGTGAAATTGTTGGTCGAGCAGCAGATCTACCTTGGGCATTTGTATTTGAAAAACTCGATCAAGTTCCCCGTCATCCCGTACAACTCTACGAATCTCTTTCCTACCTTATTCTCTTCTTCTTACTGTATTGGATGTATTGGAACCGAAATGCAGGCGCTTTTAAGGGGCGCATATTCGGTATTTTTCTCATTGGCCTATGGGGGATCAGGTTTGTACTGGAATACTTCAAGCGAAGTCAAGGTGGGCTCGAAGAATTCATTGGGCAGGCCTTGAGTACTGGTCAGTTATTGAGTATTCCATTTATTATTTTCGGCATAGCTCTCCTCATAATTTTCAGGAGAAACAAATACAAGGAATATGCCTGAAATATACTGTAGGAAAGACTTTTTGTGTATTTTACTCGTTAATAATCCTGTTCTAAATGTACAATAAAATAAACATAATATTATGAAAAACCATCACTTTCACTGGCTTTTATTGGCTATTGTTACACTTTTAATTGTGGATAAAACTAATGCTGAAATGATTGCTACTCCAATAGCTACTGACAAAGAAATTGTTGAAGGAGACCCCCTTAATGTTATTATTCATACACTGAGTAATGGCATGAAAATGTATATGAGCGTCAATAAAAATGAGCCGCGAATCAGCACCAATATTGTGGTAAGAGCTGGCTCCAAGCACGATCCAGCTGAGGCCACCGGTTTGGCTCACTATTTAGAACACATGATGTTTAAAGGTACAAGTAAAATTGCTTCTCTCGACTGGGAGAAAGAGAAAAAAATGCTGGATGAAATTGCACGATTATACGAAGAGCATAGGCAAACTACAGACCCGGTGAAGCGCAGCAATATCTATGCTCAAATTGACAGCATTTCTAATAAAGCTGGTGAGCTGGTAGCTGCCAATGAGTACGACAAAATGGTGGGCTCGATAGGTGCCAAAGGAACAAATGCCTACACATGGGTAGAGCAAACCGTTTATGTCAATGACATTCCTTCCAATGAAATAGAAAAATGGATGGAACTAGAGTCAGAACGCTTTAGAGAAGTCGTTTTGAGGCTCTTTCACACAGAGCTAGAAGCTGTATATGAAGAGTTCAATATTAATCAGGATCGAGATTTCCGAAAGACCATGAAGGCCATGACGGAAACACTGTTTCCATCTCACCCTTATGGCACCCAAACAACAATCGGTGAGGGTGAGCACCTTAAAAACCCAAGTCATTACGAAATTTACAAATACTTTAATACCTACTACGTTCCCAACAATATGGCCATCGTGATGGCAGGCGATTTTGATCCAGACGAGGCCATTGCCCTTGCTGAAAAATACTGGGGTGATTACAAACCAAAAGAAGTGCCTCCCTTTAAATATGAAGAACAAGCCCAACTTACTCAGAGAGTTCAAAAAACCGTTTATGGCCAAGAATCCCAGTATATGGATATGGCTTGGAAATTTCCAGGCGCTGGCTCAGACGATGCACTCAAACTACAGCTAGTCAAAGGCCTGCTCTATAATAGACAAGCCGGAATCATAGATCTTGATATCAATAAAAAACAACGATTGCTCGAAGCCGATGCCTGGAACTGGGTATTCGAGGACTATGGTGTAATAGGACTTTCCGGCAAACCGAAAGAAGAACAAGAACTGGAAGATGTAGAGCGCATATTGCTCCAAAGCATAGATCAACTCCACCGCGGAGACTTTCCTGATTGGCTACCAGAGGCTGTAATCAAAAACATGAAACTCAATGACCTGCAAGCTGAAAAAAACAACAACTCTAGGGTCTATAAAATGTCGAATGCCTTTATTAAAGGGCTTGAATGGAAAGATATTGTAAATAGATATGATAGAATGGCAGAATTCTCTAAGCAAGAAATCATCGATTGTGCCAAAAAATACATGCGCAAAGACAATTATGTCGTCGTCTATAAAAAAGAAGGTGATGACCCCAATGTAATGAAGGTAGAAAAGCCAAGTATCACACCAGTAAACTTAGTAAGGGATCAAAAAAGTACTTGGGCAGATCAATGGATGGCTAAAGAGTCGCCCCGGCTTAAAGCCGAGTTTTTGGATTTCAATGAAGATATGAAAAAAAGCACCTCCTATAAAAAAGGCGTCAACATCCATAAAATTGAAAACAACAATGGATCATTCAATCTGCTTTATATATATGAGATGGGTAAAAATGCCGACAAAAAACTAGACATTGCCATGCAGTACCTACCCTACCTCGGTACAGAAAAATATACAGCAGAAGAGTTACAACAAGAGTTATATAAACAAGGCCTAGAATTCAATGCCTACAACAGAAATGAACGCATCTACATGAGTCTCAGCGGCCTAGAAGAGTCCTTAGAACAAGGCATTCAATTATTTGATCATATATTAAATGAAGCCAAGGCTAATGACACAGCCTTAGAAAACCTCGTTGATGATATTCTAACAAAACGAGACAATGATAAAAAAGATAAAAGAATAGTGCTCAGAAGTGCTCTTTATAATTACGCCAAGTACGGCAATGAATCCGCTTTTACCAATGTGCTGTCTACTGAAGAATTAGAAAACCTCAAGGCTCAGGAGTTGGTTGATAAAATTCACAATCTTAAAAATTATCAACACAATATCTTTTTCTATGGAAATACAAGTGTAAACAAACTTATTTCCCTTATGAAAGAGCACCGCAATCTACCTGCAGATTTGACTCCTGTAATACAGAATAAGGATTTTGCAGAAAGACCTACAAAGGGAGACAAAGTTTACTTCGTAGATTTTCCTATGGTGCAGGCTGAAATCATGCTCCTTTCCAAAGGAACAGAAAAATTCTCTCTGGAGGAATACATCCAAAGCGAATTTTACAATACTTACTTTGGTTTTGGCTTGTCATCCATCGTCTTTCAGGAAATAAGAGAATCTCGAGCCCTGGCCTATTCTGCCTACGCTTATAATGGATATCCTGACGAGCCAGACGAAGCACATTATATGACAGCCTATGTGGGCACTCAGGCTGATAAAATGCCTGCCGCAATTAACGCAATGAAAGAAATTATCGAGGACATTCCGCTCGCAGAAGAACAAGTAGAAACTGCTAGGCAATCAATCATGAAAAAAATAGAAACTGATCGCATCACTGATGCAAATATTTACTGGACATATCGCAGAAATGAGAAGTTGGGTTATCCTAGAGACTTGAGAAAAGACATCTATAATTACATTCAAAATGCTAGCCTACAGGATTTAATTGACTTTCATACCAATAAAATAAAAGGAAGAAAGTTTGATATGCTGGTAATGGCTGACAAAGAGGAGATAGACATGGACTATCTGAGGTCGCAAGGTGAAGTTATTGAACTTAGCCTCGACGAAGTATTTGGCTATGAATAAGCCCAACCCACATTTATGTTCAGTTAAGCCCAATGGTCATAATTGAGAACTATTTGTAAAAGAGCTGAGTGCCGCCTCAGCTCTTTCTTTTGAAATCAGAAGTTCAATGATGTTGAGATTTCGACATGTATACGTCTTACTTAAAATAAGCCTATGTCTCGATTGTTGGTAGTAGTTATCATTTTCTTGTTACTGATCTTCGTCGGATTTAAGATCTTTCTGATACCTCAATTAGAGGTTGCTACAGGCTATGCAGCCAAGAAAATGTGTTCTTGCTATTATATGGACAATAGAGCTCCAGCGCGCATTCAAGAAGAAGACTTGAACATGCCATTCATTGATAAAACAACAACTCTTTTCAACGAGCAAGATTCCTCGGCACGAAGTACCTTTTTTGGCTTAGCTGGACAAACTGCTCAATACAAAGGGGGGCTGGGTTGTGTCTTACTGCAAGGCAAAGACGACTTTAAAGTCTATCTTCCTCTTAGTGGGCATTCAGCTGGTCTGCCAACACCTAAGGCTGACAGTATCTACTACGATAACAAAGGCTTACAAAATGCCTTTGATATTGCTTTTCAAGCCGAACATAAAACTAGGGCGCTTGTCGTCTTGCACAAGGGGAAAATAGTAGCCGAAAAATATGCCTCCGGTTTTGACAGTAGCTCCGTTTTTAATGGATGGTCTATGACCAAAAGCATTACAGCCACCCTCATAGGCATTCTTGTCCAACAAGGCAAGCTGTCCTTAGAAGAAACAAACTTATTTCCCCAGTGGAAAGACCAAAGAAGTACCATCAGCTTAAAAGACTTATTGCAAATGCAAAGTGGCCTGTATTTCGAGGAAAAATATGACGAAATAAGTACAGCCACCAATATGCTATTTCGCTCCGAAAGGGTATCAGCTATTCCCCTCAAACAAAAAATGATCCACAAGCCGGGATCTTTCTGGTACTACAGCAGCGGCACCAGCAATCTACTCTCAGAGCTCCTAAGACAACGCATAGGCAAGGATGCGGAGTATCACAGGTTTCCGTACGACAGCCTATTTAGTCGTATCGATATGAATAGTGCTGTACTGGAAACTGATGAGTCCGGAACATTTGTTGGTTCCTCATTTTGCTATGCAACTGCCAGAGACTGGGCCCGTTTTGGTCAATTGTACTTGCAAAATGGTAGCTGGAATGGCGAATCCATTGTTGACAGCAGTTGGGTCGAGTTTGTTAAAAAACCGGCTGCACATAGTAATGGATTATACGGAGGCCATTTTTGGCTGAATGCCAATGGCGCCGCTTTCCCACAACTACCTCATAACATGTTTTCCTGTAATGGCTTTCAAGGACAGCGAGTATTTATTTTTCCAAATCAACAGCTCGTTGTAGTCCGATTAGGACTATCAGAGAATTGGAACTTCCAAGAAATGCTCATGGATATATTAAAGGCCCTGTCTGTTCCCCATAATCCTACTGAAATCAGACCCAATGACTGACTCTATACCTAAAAATTCCTCATTGCAAACGTCTCCTATACAAGAATTAAAAACTAATATTAACGATAGAGTTTCTACCCTCCACATTAAGAGAGACGATCTACTACACCCCATCATTTCAGGGAATAAATGGCGCAAGCTCCATTACAACCTCCTTAATTTCGAGGGGGCAGGCTTATTGAGCTTTGGAGGTGCATTCTCCAATCACTTGCACGCCTTGGCTTATGCCTGTCATCAACAATCTATACCCTTAACATGCATTGTTAGAGGATATCCGAGCTATTTGAATAATCCAACGCTGATGGATATTCAAAAGTGGGAGGCAGACATCATTTTTGTAGATCGTAAAACATATAGAAAGAGATATGACCAAGCCTATCTCGCGATTTTAAAAGCTCAATACCCTGGTTATAAAATTCTACCAGAAGGAGGAAGCAATGAAAATGCCTTAAAAGGTGTGGGCTTGTTAGCTCATGAAATCATGGCACAATTTCCAAACCTCAAAACGATCGTCTTACCCGTTGGCTCAGGAGGAACAATAGCAGGTTTGATTCGGTCAATGCCTAAAAGGGTCAACATCATAGGGATAAGTGTAGGTAAAGAATCCTATTTAGAAAAAATGATAGCCAGGTGGCTACCTGAAGGCCATTCAACAAACTGGCAGATAGAGCGCAATTATCATTACGGTGGTTTTGGGCGCTGCCCTCAAGTCATTCGTCAATTCATAAAAGAGTATTATCAAAAACACCATTTATCTCTAGACCCCATGTACAACGCCAAAGGATGGTATGCTTATATTGACCTTGTAAGAAGTAGAAAAATTGATCCCTCCACAAGCCTCTACTTACACACAGGCGGCTTACAAGGCATACGGGCCTATCAATATCTCTACCCAGACAAGCTTCAATGGTTTACCGATTGAGCCTTTGCCCGTCTTTGTACTGAACCAGAAATGCCCCAGGAAAACCTGCTTTCTTGGCTTTTGAGCTTGCCTCTGCAGCCTCTGAGCGACTCGAAAAACTTCCCAACAACACTCTAGTCATACCCTTAGACGGAAGAAATTCAGTATCTAAATTTCCGAGGTATCGCACCCCGTCAAACGCGGAATTATTCGGATCAAAATCCCCTACTGAACAAATTTGTACTTTGTAGTATACTCCGCTCAGCCCTCCACTTCCCATAGACCTAATTGCAGAAGATTGAACCGCATCAGTTCGTTGAGGATAATTTACTTGTCCGGCATTCCCTTGTGTTCTTATTCTGGCGTGTTTAGCATCCACAGGTTCTGCATCGACAATTCTACCTCTTACTTGACCAGATGAGGGCTGCGCAGTATTATTTGTGACAGTTGTTGTATTTCTTTTATTGATAATGACCGTTTTATTGTCTACAGGTATTACATCTTGCCCTGATGTGTGAGCTGGTTCAGCTCTTCTCGCCGGTTGATCTGAAGTCGTTCTGCGTGCAGTCGGTTGATTTGTTGTACTTGTAGGCCTTGCAGTTTGCACCTTGGTTACGCTTGATGAAGGATTGCCGGATGACCGTTGTTGTACAGCCTGCTCATTTGCTGGTGCCCGATCACTCGAAGCCACTCCTGTAAAGAGAATCATATTTTGTTCCATAGCAACCGACTTAGAAATAGACGAAGATTTTAAGACCATTTCCATAGGAACATAGCCCGGCTTTTTAGCAGTAAGTTTATAATCCATAGATGGGTCTAATACAAATCGATATGATCCATCTTCTGAAACTTGTTTTTCAGCTAATTCAAATTTCCCTTCTACTTTTTTAAGAAGTTCTAATTCCACATTTGCTATGGTACTTTGTTGATCTTCATCCATAACTTTTCCAGTTAATACAACATCCTTCACAACCCTGCTATTTTCAAAAACAAAAATGTTAAAATCCGTTGTATTGTTACTGCCCTGGGCTTTTCTATTGGAGACGATGTAGCCGATGCTTCCATTGCTATTTGTGCGATACTGGAAGTCCTCTGCTCCAGAATTGAATGGCAACCCGATGTTTTCTGCATTTTCCCAAAACGCCTCAGAACCTTTGGATCTAAAAACATCAAAGCCACCAAGACTGACCCTTCCATCAGAACTAAAGTACAAATTACCCTCTCTAGGAGCATAAAACGGTGCTATTTCATCTCCGGGGCTGTTAATATTCTTTCCTAAGTTAGTAGGAAAAGTGTATTCAGAAATATCACTTGATAAATCGCGAACGATGTACCACAAGTCTTTGCCACCATGGCCTCCTGATCTATCACTTGAAAAATAAATGATTTCCTTCTGATCCAAGAACACGACATACGGGTGTGAATTAGAGGTACCGCTTACGTTGATATAGTCCTTCATACGAATAGGTTTAGACCAGCTATCTTGCTCCCTGACTATGTAGTACAATTCACAATTCTTATCACCGACGAGTCCATTGCCTTGTTGATCACATTTATTGAAGTAAAACCTTTTAAAATCAGGTGAAAACGCTCCATTACTGACACTAAGGTCATTCATCTCAGGTAATAGGGGTGGTACGATTCCTTTTATCCAAGTTCCATCCTTTCTTTCCGTTCGGTAAAACTTAGATTGTCCTGTGATATCAGAATTGTAGTAAAGAACGGTTTGGTCAAAGGGTACAGGATTGGTTTCATTGCCGGGGCTATTGACGGCATCACTCAGTGCTTTTAACTGCAGACCACTTGTATTGCCCGCTTTTAAGAGCTGCATGCCCAGCTCACAACCGCGAATTTCACTCTGGACTTGTTGCTCCACGGCGCTTTTATCATCCTCATCGTAATCGTAGAGGTATTCGAGATAGAGTTTATTGGCTCTTGTATAATCCCCTTTCTGTTTGAGTGCTCTTGCCAATTCTAATTTAGCTTGAGGGTATTTCTTTTCACCCAGCAGGTTTTCATAAGCAGCGGCAGCTTGATCATAGGCCATGGCTTTATTGTAGGCCTGAGCAGCGCTATAAATCCATTCTTCTTTTTTCTTTTTCTCCTCCCAAGCTGTTTTAAAATGGTCAGCAGCTTCAAGGTAAGCCCCTTTCTCCAATAGTTCCTCCCCCAATTCTACATGCTCCTTAGCATTCAATTCCTGAGCAGATAAATGAAGACCACTCCATAATGAGATGATGATAATTGCAAAATAACTTATTGCTTTCATTGTATTGATTGATTTCTTCTTTATAAATAAAACCTCTACGCTCATTCAGTCACACTGGTCGAGCAATAATTCTAGTATTTTTGGGTAATACTGATGCTCAAGTCGATGTATGTGCTCTGTTATTTCATTTAAGCTCAGATCTTTTTCTACAGGAAAAGCTGCCTGAAATAGTATTTTCCCTTCATCATAACGTTCACTGACTTGGTGAATTGTTATACCTGTTGTACTCGCTTTTTCCTTTAATACTTTGCGATGTATTCTATCTCCATACATTCCCTTACCACCGAAAGCTGGAAGTAATGCAGGATGGATATTCCAAATGCGTCCCTCAAAAGCATCTAAAAGCTCTGGAGGGATCAACTTGAGATAACCCGCTAAGGCAATGGCATCAATATCCCTAATTTTCAGCTCATTAACCAAACTTAAGGCTGCTTTTGATCCCTTTAGTTTTTGGACGACAAGAGATTCGACAACGAGTTTTTGTGCGCGTTGCAAAACAGCAGCTTCCGGATTATTTGTTACAATGAGCGAAACGGCATGCTCAGAGTTCTCAAAATATCGCACTATGGCTTCCGCATTGGTTCCATTCCCCGAAGCAAAAACAGCCAGTTTTTTCATGAACTATCTTTAAGCTGTGTGGCGAAGATATAAAAGAATTAACTAATTTGTATGGTCAAAAGGTCCTATAAGTAGCTACAAAAATAGCGCTTTTGCACTATCACCAAACCTTAAGGTCTTGTAGCATTAGAGCCGGATGATGCATTAGAGGGATTTATTGCGACTTAACCCATATGTTAACGCAGAATTTGGGCAAAAAGGACTGTCTGGAGTGCACTCAATTATCAAATGGACAAAATGCCGACTTGAATGCTCTTTCTACCAAGACCAACCAACAAAATTTTATTCTTATCAATTTGACTGCTGGCGGAAGGAACAATCTGAATATTACTTGGCATTGGTCTTATAGCTGTTGGCTCCACATCACCATCAAGATAAATAGCACTCATTCGACCTACTCCACCGCTACCTTCATAGGTGTAGCGCTGTTCTTCCGAACCAATATTTCCAGGATGCTCGTTGTAAACAATACCAATGCGATCTCTAATTGTAAAGTGCGTAAAAGAGGAATAGTAGCCTCTATCATTAATAGTATGCTGAAACTTTGGCACGCGGGCTGTCCATTCGATCCATCCTTCATCCCCTACATTGACAGCAAATACATCATTGAATACATGGTGGTAATAAATGCGATCATTGGCCGACATAAACGGGTCGTAGCGATACCCCCAGATGGGGTCAAAGAAAAAGGCGCTCCCCCTGTCATACTCGACAAAGTTTTCTTGTTGTTCTGCCAAAAAAACTAATCCTCCATCCGAGCGATTTATGAAATCTACAATTTTAAGGTTCCTTATTTCAGGCAAGCCTATTATGCCGAGCTCTTCATAGGCCTCTTTAGCCTTTCGGAGTCCTCTTTCTGACAACTGTGCAGTAAGCGACTCATAGTCGAAATAATCAAAATAGGCCTCTTCCTGTTCAAAATTGCTCAAATTATACCTGTAATAGAGCGTACCTTTAGAAGAACTAGAACCACTTTCAGAAAAAAGCCCCCCTATTAACAAATGATCCCCACTTAAGTCCATGCGCAGGTCAGAAACAAAAAAACGCTCCTTTTGCTCAATGTTCAAATCCAATTCCTTCAAACCGGGACGCAAGATGGTATCCCTGTACCCCATACTGTTGTACTTATGGATAAAATAGTCATGAATTGTAGAGCTGTTGAAAACTGACTTGCCTATGGGCTCCTTGCCCAGCAGGTAAAAATCACCATCATTGCTGAGCTCCAACTGATCGAAGCTCATTTCCTTGCGATTAGAGCGCAGTATATGTTCTTTTTCGTAAATGTAGTTAAACTCATTATCCATTAAAGTCAGCTGCAATATTGCGCCTTCTTTATTGGAATCGTAGAGGGATACAATGCCTATCTTAGTAGAGTCGGGAGAAAATTCGATATAGAATGGTGTGGCACTGGTTTTATCTGAGGCCACGTCAGAAATACGCATCAAACGTCTCATTTTGAAACTACGCGTTGATAGCTCCGCAGCAAAGAGGTAGTTTCTTTTTTTGGAAATATTGTGAAAACTAGAGAAAACGAAAAGTTTGTCACCAATTCTGAATATGTCTTCATATTTCAGGTCATTGCGTTCGTACTCCAGAGGCACCGTTTCCTCTCTTCTGACCGTCATTCGCTCCTGACTGAGCTTTATTAGATACGGGTCCCATCTTTGTTTCCAGATATTCTTTTTCCGCTGCACCAATAACAGATCTCCTTCAGGCAAAAGAAGCGCTTTCTCATAAATTGTTTTACCTTTTCGCTTTATTTCCGGACCCCAGTTTACATTCTGACCAGAAGCCACAAAACCTAGAAGCATAAAAAAGATGGTGGCTTTCAGACTATTACTCATTTCAATTCATTTAGTACACGCGTTTTAGAGGGATCAAAGCTAGTCATTGTTTTCACTACCTTATTGCGCTCAGTGTAGGTCGGTGCCGCCTTAAATATTTCCACCAACTCCTCTGTTTTGGCATTAGCAAAAACCTGATAAACCATTTGATTCGGACTATTATTATAATCTGATTGCATAATGGACAAAGCATCCAATAGCTCCTTTCTTCCTTTCTCTTGATCCTCGCTAATGACATCAAGACCTTCTCTATGATATTTGTATAACCCTTGTCTGAATTTTCTGTATTCACCCGAGAGAAAATTATTGAGCAGCCAATAGCGGTTTCTATTATTATCTTGAGCAAACCAGCCTTTCGTAGTGCTTGTAGAGGGGACGGAATTCTGAATATTGAGAGCTGTCTGATAGTAGGGTTCACCCGCCATCAAGCCATAAGTATCAAAATCCATAGCGATGATGATATATGCGTAAAAAGAAAGAATGGAAGAGAGGTTATTGACAAAGGCATTTTCAGAAAAACGAAGCGGTAAATTAGGTTGATAAACAAAGTTCACTTCATTGTCTGCGTGAATAAAGACACGTGTATCGTAGTCACTATTATACACCGGCCTATTGCTACTTACGAGAAGAGTACCAGAAAAGGCGTTATCCAAGTCTCCAAATTCGCTGGTAATATTCAACTGAAAATTACAATCAATGCGCTCGTGCGGCTCGTAGCTATAATCTGTCCAGCTTCGATTATTGAGAAACTCCGAGATGACTCCTTCTATCTCTTGAATTACCCTGGGATTGGCTATGGCAATATCTCTGGAAATATCTACACTCACCGATGCATTTAGCTCTTGGGCTTGTACACTCCAGGGAGCGACAGTAAAAAGTAAAAAAACGAAAAAGCGCATGTCCATCATCCTATACATAAAAGCTGATTTAAAAAGCAAACCCCAGAAGTAATCATTTTATTTTATTTCTACTTTCAGAATGTCGTGAAATTCCCTTTCCAAAAAATCCAAAAGGTCAGCTGCCACCTCTGACTTTGCCTTTAAGGTTCCTTGAACAGATGCTCCATTTGAGCTAAAAATAGTCACCTTATTGGTATTGTGTTGGAAGCCAGCACCTTCATTATTCAGCGAATTCAGTACAATTGCATCCAAGTTTTTTCGGGCCATTTTTGTCTTGGCATTCTCTTCTTCATTTGTGGTTTCCAGTGCAAATCCCACGACCAATTGGTCTGGACCTTTCATTTGTCCCAGCTTGTGAGCGATATCCTTGGTGCGTACGAGTTCTAGGCTGAGTCCCTCCTCGTCACTTTTTTTCTTTATTTTTTGTGTTGCATAGTTTGCTGGGCGATAATCTGCGACTGCAGCCGAGAGCACAGCCAAGCGACTTTCTTTAAAAGCTTCTACTGTAGCCTTGTACATTTCTTCTGCTGATTGCACACGTATGGTATTAAGGTCGCTGACATCTTCTCTACTTGGTCCTAAGACAAGCTGTACATTGGCGCCTCTTTTTTGTAATTCTCTAGCAATCGCTATCCCCATTTTGCCTGTCGACCTATTGCCGATAAACCTCACTGGGTCCAAGGACTCATGGGTCGGTCCTGCATTAACTACTACTGGGATTTCTTTCCAACTGTTATTTAAAGTCCAGAATTCCTTGAGATAATCAACAATCGTTTCGGGCTCTGCCATTCTTCCAGGGCCGTGTAATCCACTGGCCAGCTCTCCTACTCCAACGGGAACAATATGATGACCGTATTCTCTGAGGCTTGTCAAATTGTGCTGTGTAGAAGGGTGCAACCACATATCTCTGTCCATAGCAGGCGCTAAGGCTACCGGGCATTTGGCCGACAAGTATACAGCTTGAAGCATATTATGACATAGACCATTGGCACAGGCAGCCAAGGTATGAGCTGTAGCTGGTGCAATCAACAAAAGATCTGCCCATAATCCGAGCTCCACATGATTGCTCCATTCATCTTGATCTATAACATCTTTGTACACTGGCCCACCCGACAGTGTCGACATGGTCAATGGAGAAATAAACTCTGTGGAAGAAGGTGTCATGACCACACGTACTTCAGCTCCTGCTTTAATAAGCAAACGACATAAAAAAGCACTTTTGTAGGCTGCAATACTACCAGATATGCCCAGCACGATTTTCTTGTCCAGAAGTGCACTCATAGTTTAGATATCAACCCTTAGTCATCATCTTCAGTATCAGTTTCGCGGTATTTGTGCCCTACTTCTCCATCGAAATACTCATTCATAGCTATAACCACAGGATTTGGTAATCTTTCGTAATACTTAGAAATTTCTACCTGTTCCTTATTTTCCTGAATTTCTTCAATGGTATCCACTTGTACGGCAAATTCCTCTAGCTTATTCTTAAGTTCATACTTCAGATCCTTATTAATCTGCCTTGCTCGTTTAGCAATGATATTGAGTGTTTCATAAATATTACCAGTTTTACCGATAAATCGCTCCATCTCATAAGATTTGGCACTCGGATCTATACCAGTTGCTTTAGATTTAATATCCGCCATCGCTCAGTTGATTTAATTTCTGTTTAGAAAATTCGTAATAGGTCCTCAATTCATCGAGGTAATTGCTCTCTGGGTGTTTCTGCTCAAATGACTCATAATCCTCCAAAACAATTTCATATCGCTCAAATTGCTTGGAAGGAATACTATTTTTTGCCAAAAGATATTCAGATTTCACTGCCTTGTAGCGGGCTTCTACAATTCGCTCGCTATCGGGAAAATCACGTGCAAAATTTTCAAAAGTATGGGCTGCACTTTGGTAGTCTCTTGTATCGAAATAAAGCATACTGGCAGCGTAAGCCTTTTTTTCCAATTTTCTTCTCAACTCATCCATCAACTTGTTGCACTCTGGCACTCGATCACTAGAAGGGTAACGATTGATGAATGTCTGAAAAGACTCCATGGCGTTTTTCGTGGGTTGTTGATCCAATCTATATTTAGGAGACTGCTGATATTCCGAAAAAGCAATCATAAAATCAGCATCCTCTCGTAAATCGCTATTGGGATAAGTGATGGCAAATCGTTTAAAATGGTAGGCTGCAAGAATGTATTGCCTTTGCTCGAAGTACGTTTTCGCATAGTTAAAAAATACCTCTTCAGCTTTAGTCTTACCTCTGTATGCCCCTAATAACTGCTCGTAAAGAATCTGGGCATTCAACCAATTTCCCTCTTCAAAATACTCATCGGCTTTCTGCGTCATTAAATCCACATCCCCACTGTTTCTTATTTTATCAAAAGAATCTCTGCCACAGGAATGCAGCACTACAAAGGCCGATAAGAACAATAATGTCTTAAGGAATTGCTTCTTACACATAGACTCGCAAAGGTAATTAGAAATCTGTATTTAAACCAGATCACTTCATTTTTATTGTCTAAGGAAGTACTATTAAAATCACTTAAATGTGGCTTGGGGAGAAAAAACGCAGCAGTTGCTAGATAAACTTACGAAACGTGCCTTCTAAAGGCTCAAAATTTTGCTTATATTCGTTTCAATCAATGAAAGTAGTATGTACCAATCAAAAATAAAATCTATAGCCCATTATGTACCTCATAAGCAAGTGAGCAATGAGCATCTCACTCAATATATGGACACCTCTGACGAGTGGATACAGGAGCGAACAGGCATAAAAGAGCGTCGATATGCAGAAAAATTTAAGGAAACAACTGCAACTATGGGTGCCAAGGCATCAAAAAAGGCACTGGAACAAGCAGGGCTGGACAAAGAAGAGGTTGATTTCATTATTTTTTGCACACTGAGCCCAGATTACTACTTCCCTGGAAGTGGAGTGCTTATGGCACGTGAAATGGGTATTGCCAAGACTGAAATTGGTGCCCTTGATATACGAAATCAATGCTCTGGCTTTGTCTACGGGTTGTCAGTAGCTGATCAATTTATCAAAAGCGGAATGTACAAAAACATCCTACTCGTCGGTTCTGAAATGCACTCTATGGGCCTGGATTACAGCACCCGTGGTAGAAATGTTACTGTGCTATTTGGTGATGGTGCTGGCGCAGCTCTAGTCGGCAGAGCAAATTCAGGAGAATCCAGCTCCGTGTTGTCCAGTCATCTGCATTCGGATGGTACCCACGCAGAAAAATTGTCCTTTATCAATCCCGGCAGTCATGGAGGCTACCATTTTCGACAAATGGAAGAAGAACGAGACTTTGGTTTTAGTGACAGTCCAACAGAAACCATTTTCATGAACAGTAAAATGGTAGAAAAAGCTCAGATATACCCTGAAATGGACGGCCCTTTTGTCTTTAAAATGGCGATAAAAAAGTTTCCTGAAGTCATTATGGAAGCTTTAAATACAAATGGGGTTTCTCCTGAAGAATTAAAACTATTGATTCCTCATCAGGCTAATTTACGCATTAGTCAATTTGTCCAGAAAAGCCTAAAGCTCAGGGATGATCAAGTCTACAATAACATCCAACGGTACGGCAATACAACAGCAGCTTCTATTCCTATCGCTCTGAGCGAAGCCGTGGCAGAAGGGCGCGTAAATAGAGGAGATCTGATTTGCCTAGCGGCCTTTGGAAGTGGTTTTACATGGGCATCAGCTTTAATGAAATGGTAATAAAAATGATACTGACAAAAAATATTGCTGGCTTTTTTCTCGCACTTTGCATCGTGTTCACCTTCACTTGCTGCGAAGATGATGAGGAAGTAAATCACCCCCTAGAAGGCTTTTATCTCGGAGATATTTCGGTGTATGACTCTGCAGGTATAAAAAACACTGCTCGAGACATTAGTTTAGAAATTCGTTTGGAATCAGAAGAAAAGTTAATTCTAAACTTTGAAAATACCTCAATAGGAGACATGGTTTTAAATGATTACAACGCAACAACCATTAATAATTCCAGTTTTACTATTCCCCCACAGCAGGTGGGCGCAGAGGAGCACACCGGACAAGGCAGCGTCAATGGACAAGGACTTCTGGAGGTCGTCGTGAAACGCTTATCAGACGGCAGCGACGTTCTCAATTATACAGAGAGCAATTGAAAAAAAGATGATAAGTAAAATAGATATTCTAGCTGTAGGAGCGCATCCCGATGATGTAGAGCTGTCCTGCTCGGGAACATTATTGTCTCACATTGATCAGGGCTACAGCGTGGGCTTGCTTGACTTAACAAAAGGCGAACTGGGCACTAGAGGCAATGCCGTTATTCGAGCGCAGGAAGCAGAAGATAGCCGCAAGCTTATGAGGGCTAAATTTAGATGTCAGCTAGATCTAGGAGATGGACTGTTTGAGGTCAACGAGTACGCTATCCTTGCAGTAGTACGGATAATTCGCTTGTGTCAACCTGATATTATACTAGCCAACGCCCAAGTGGATCGACACCCAGACCACGGTAGGGCTGCTGAGCTTGTGTCTAGGGCCTGTTTTATGAGCGGCCTTCAAAAAATTGAAACAAAACACAAAGGCGAAGATCTTCCAATATGGCGACCAAAAAAAGTACTTCATTATATTCAAGACAGGTATCTAGAACCCGATATCACCGTAGACATTAGCCCATATTTCGAGAAAAAACGGGCGCTTATCAAATGCTTTAAGACTCAATTTTACGACCCAAATTCTTCGGAGCCAGAAACACCGATTAGCTCTAAGGCTTTTTGGGATTTTCTTGAGGCAAGAGCAAGAAGTTTTGGGCGCCCCATTCGAGCAGATTATGCAGAGGGTTTTCAGTGCTCCAGAAAACTTGGAATTAGAAATCTTATGGATTTACTTTGAGGTTCACTTGGTTATCGTTTTCAGAGGGGCAAGTGCAAATAATTAAATACTAAACTATTTTTCTCGGACACAACTCCCCGAAGATGGTGAGAATTACATTTTTTTAATGAGTGCACCTGAGCCTCTGAGCTCAGGACTGGACCATCGCACAGCTTGACCCGAAAAATGTGGAGACTCCCAATAGATCAACTCATAAATGCTGCTGTTTTAGCAGCTAACATCCCTTAACCCGGATTTGAATCATACTTTTGTCTTTTCCTTCAAGCTCCATCCGCCTTTGGATCATCAATGAATCATACAAATGAAGATTTTTTTTAACCTAAGTTCGACTGGTCAAGCTCACACAAACAGATGGTTTTTAAGGTAGTAATTCGGAATCAAGCGCCCAGTAGATGTGTGGGGACATTTCGCAGAAATTTGCCGTAATCTGCGTTGGGTTACCTCAATAAACCCGCTATATTATTGATAAACCGCCTTGCCTCCGGCATTTTCTACGACTTGTGTATCGCAATCATAATCGCACTCAGATTTTTTTAGTTTTTTTTGCTATTCCTTATGTTTATTTCATTCATTTCCACTACCTTAACACTCAAAATTTATTGTTATGCAACAACTAGGAATGAGATTTATACTGGCGTCACTTCTAACTCTATTGAGCTTGAATGCTGTCTATGCCGTCAATCAGTACAATTGGAAGGCAGAATTGAAAAACAATGGCAAAACAGAAGGTTTTGAGCAGCTTTTGCCCCTACTCAGCTTGGATGAGTTCATGGAAATGAAAGCCTCTGATTTTAAGCGTATGACTGGAGAAAGACTTACACTGCGTGAACGTCTCAGACTTTTTGCCGCTAAACACTTCATTAGAAAAAACCTCAAAGACACAAAACTTATAAAAAAGTATGCATCAACTATGCCTCAAATTGGATATATTATTTTAGCGATCATCGGCTTGGGCTGGTTAGCCATAGGCATACTTGATGATTGGTCTGGGCAATACTGGGTTATTTCCTTGATCCTGTACATCCTTCTCTATCTTCCAGGATTAATCTATACCTTACTACTAATGCCCAATTATTATTAATCAGGCAACCCAAGATTACTTTGGGTCTAGCTGTCCGTCAATTTTTGTACGCACCGTAATGGTGACTGCGATTCCGTGCAAAAATTAACGTGAGCACCTGATTTTACCTGTCCGCCTACTGGCGGATTGGCCTTGGGATTTTGATTACGAATTTCTTACGCATAATGAGGGTTAAATCCATGAGTGTACCCCATAAGGCAGCGCAATGTACACACACATAGGTTAAAGCTCAGCTTTAAACCGTAATATGGAATGTGGATAATGTAGAGTACTTAAAAGCTACATGTCTGATTTTTTTTATATTTTTGATCATTAAAACAAAAAAAATTACATCATGAGAAATTACATTTTACTTATTGTATTGGCCATGGGCCTGAGTACCACCTTAAGTGCGCAACTTGGAGTAAAAGGTGGACTAAATCTAGCTAATGCTAATGCAGAGGCAGGTGATGCAAGCTTGGATGCTGACAGTAGAGCATCTTTTCATTTGGGTGTATTCTACGAGGCTGGTATAACGGAAAATCTTTTTGTAAGACCTGAGTTATTGTATTCTGGAAAGGGTTATAAAACTAACTTTAACTTTTTAGGTGTTTCAGTTGAGACAACAAGATCATTCAATTATATCGAACTTCCGATATATCTTGGTTATCGCTTTGATTTAGGCTCAACCAATCTGGTTGTAAATGCTGGACCTTATCTTGCTTATGCTATTGGAGGAACAAATGAAGTCGATGGCAATGAGGAGGATATAAATTTTGGATCTGATGATGACGACGATTTAAAAGCCTTTGACCTTGGACTTTCTTTAGGCGCAGGAGTAGAATTTACTGAAAGCCTAGGTGTTTTTGTTAGTTTTGATCCTGGATTGGCGAATTTATCAAATCTTGATGATGAAGAAGGTTCAGTAACCAATACCAACTTAAAATTCTCAGTTCATTACAAGCTGTAGTCTGACGGATTGCACACTCAAGAAAAGGATGTCGGTACTTGGTGCCGACATTTTATATATCCCCTACACATTATACCGTAAACATTGAAGTAAAATGTGTTACTTCGACTCCAGATAATTGACGTAATCTATGGAGCCTAACCTAAACTTACTGCCGATTTTTGTTTTTTTCTCCCATCTATGTTCCATTCTACAAAAAAATGCGGGATATAATTCTTCAATGGTTTTATTCTGATGACTGCTATAAAAATACGGCTCTGCTGGCTGGGTTTCTTCCAACAGATAAGATCTCAACCTTGGAAATTTTAAGCTATCCGATTGCACTTGGGAGCATCCCGAGGTAGAAAAGCACATAAGGCAAAAAAACATCCATAAAAGTCGCATCATGTCTTGCGCTTTTTCTTTTTAGCGGCGGGAAATAGTACATTATTGAGAATCAGACGATAGCCCGGAGAATTAGGGTGTAGATTGAGGTCTGTCTCCGGGTCCCCTACATAATGCCTGTAGTCTTCTGGATCATGTCCGCCGTAGAAAGTCCAAGTCCCCTCCTGCAGCTTGCCATGGATATAACGCACCTCATCTACAGCTTTACTTTCACCCAATACGAGCACATTTGACTTTACAAGAGACTTTTTATAAGCTGTAGCCTGCCCCATAAACCCCTTGACTACCCGAGTATGGTTCTGAGTTAACATGGTAGGAACTGGATCCCATTTGGCAGAAAAATCAAAAAGAGAAAAATAGTCTTGCTCTGCCTTAATTTTTCTTGAGTGTGTATTATCGATATTGGAATGTTCATACTCCATAGGGTTTTCAGAAATAGTAAAATTTTCAAAAGCCAATGTCTTGCTATAGTCCAGTCGCTGTTGAATATTTGTTTCTGCCGGATCACCATCAAACATCTGTTCACAAATATCTATGCCCTCAGCTGCTAAAGCAATATCATAGGTATCCGTAGCAGAACACATGGCAAACATAAAACCACCCCCTACGACATATTCCTTGATTTTCTTCGCCACAGCCAGTTTGAGTTGGGATACCTTATTAAAACCCAAAGCACTTGCGAGTTCCTCCATTTTCTTTTTATTCTCAATGTACCAGGGCTTGGTATGATAGGAGCGATAAAACTTACCAAATTGTCCAGTAAAATCCTCATGATGTAGGTGCAACCAGTCGTATTGTGCCAATTTATCACTCAACACCTCTCGATCATACACTGTCTCGTAGGGTATTTCGGCGTAGGTAAGCACGAGGGTCACGGCATCGTCCCAAGGCTGTATTTTTTCTCCTCTGGCATTGAATTGTGGTGTATAAACGGCAATCTTTGGAGGTACCTCCAGCTTCATAGCTTCTTGATTGACTTCAGGGTGGCCAATTTCATTTAGAACAGCGCCGAATTTGGCATCAGGAATGATCTCATAGCTCACATTCCGTATTTTACATTCCTTTTCAAAAACCTCGTTGTATGGAAAGGCAAAGCTCCCGCCCCGGTAATTGAGCAGCCACCATGCTTCAATCCCCTGATCTAGAACCCAATAGGTAACACCATAGGCTTTAAGGTGATTGCTCTGCTCCGTATCCATGGGCAGCAATATGTAGGAAGCTTTCAAACTAAAAAAAGAAAGCAATAAGATGGAAATCAAAAAGTAACGTATCGTCTGCATAGCTTCTCTTTATCAATGACACAAGCAATAATGCACATTTTCTTAAATAATAATAACCTTTCACTAAAAGAAATCGTTCAATTTACTCGTTTATTGCCTTGTTGTATTTCTAGATTTGGATAGATTATTGTATCGTTGACACAAAAGTAAATTTGTGAACAGTATTCAGTGGAATTCCCCCTTGTGGTATGTACTTCTTTTCCTTGCTCTTGCATTGGGTATAACAGCCGTCTTGTACTATCGGTCTGCAAATTTTGAGGATCAGCCGAGATGGGTGCGTAATCTTCTTCCCTTTTTGCGCTTTTCCAGCATTGGACTGATATTGATGCTTTTACTCAACCCACTAATTAAGTCCATTGAAAACGAAGAGGTAAAACCCACATTGCTCGTAGCAAAAGATGCCTCTAAGTCATTAGTGCTGAGTGGCGATAGCAGCGCAGTAAAAAACAGTATGGAGGCCCTTAAATTATCTCAACTTAGCAAAAAATACGATGTAAAATTCCTTAATTTTGGCAGTCAAGTCGCAACAGGTCAATCGGATAAAGGCTCAGAAGAAGGCACCAACATCGCCTCCGTTTTTGAATATGCCTCCAGTCAATATAGAGGTAGAAACCTGGGGGGCATTGTTCTCTTGTCCGACGGCATTTTCAACCAAGGCTCCAATCCTCTTTACGCCATGGAAACCAGCCAGACACCCGTATTCAGCCTTGCATTTGGAGACACTACAACCAATCGAGATTTGCGTGTGCGCAATGTTTTCCACAATGATAAAGTGTATCAGGGCGATTACTTTGAAGTACAAATGGATATAGCAGCCGATCAACTATCCGGAAAAACATCAATGATGGTTCTAGAGCGTATTTCTCCTGACCCTTCCGTTTTAGAACGCCGACAAATTGATATTGATTCGGAGAACTTCTTTGAAACTATTTCTCTGGAAATTCTAGCTAATAAAGCTGGTATGCATCATTACAAAATACAACTGTCTGGGATAGAAGGAGAAGTGAACAAACAGAACAACCGCATGGATTTCTATACAGAAGTCATTGATGCTTCTACCAAGATTTATGTTCTAGCTAGGGCTCCTCACCCTGATATCGGGGCCATTCAAAGAGTGGTAGAAGCCAATAAAAATTACGAGCTAGAAGTAGCTTACCTGTACGATCGACCGAGCCCACAGCTAAAAGCCTTTGATTTAATTATTTATCACGACCTGCCATCCAATAATACATTTCTGCGCAACATTATTGAAGATGCTCAGGACATTGCTCTGCCCGCCTTGTTCATCACTGGGCCTCAAACCGACATTCAGGAATTCAATGCTGTCCAGAAAGTAGTAGAAGTAGTGCCGAGAAGCCAGCAAGCTAACTTTGTACAAGCTAGTCTCAACGGTGCGTTCCAAAGTTTTACGACTGATAGGTTTGCCGCGTTTGACTGGAATAATAGCCCTCCGATTCGCAGCTATTTTGGAGAGTTCGAGCTGATGCCAGGTGCACAATCACTGCTCTATCAGCGCATAGGTGAGGTAAAAACAGATTACCCATTGATTGCCATTACTACTCAGCCTTACAAGCAGGCAGTAATGTTGGGCTCTGACTGGTGGAAATGGCGTCTATATGAATTTGTCAGAGATGGCAAACAAGAAAAATTTGATCTGCTATTTACGCAGGTTTTTCAGTACTTAGCACTCTCAGAGGACCGACGACCTCTGCAAGTCCAAAGCTCTAAAAACCTATACAATACAAATGAAAATATTGTTTTCAAAGGGGCATTACTCAACGCCAATTACGAGTCCATCAATACGCCCGAAGTACAGATTGATATCACAGACAAGGAAGGTCGGAGTTATGAATACCTCATGGATCGCTCTGAAAAATCTTATGAGCTAAATATAGGAAGCTTGCCCGCTGGAGACTACAAATTTACAGCCAAGTGTACCTTCAACGGCCAAGGTCTAAATTCTGCAGGGAGTTTCACTATTCAAGAAACACAACTCGAGGCCTATGACCTAAAAGCACGCCATGATTTACTCTATCAGTTGTCTGCATCAACCAATGGGGCATTTTTTACATCCCAGCAAACTGACTCTTTAATCGCACGCATAGCCTCCAGTCCATCAGCTAAACCCTTACTATATCAACGCAACAGCCTAAGCAAACTCATCGATTTCCGGTGGTTACTTTTTATTATCGCAGCGCTACTGGCCCTTGAATGGGGATTGAGAAAATATTTTGGTAGTTACTAATTGTTGAATAAAAAACAAAAGGCCCACCCTCGAAGCCTCAATCTGCATTATTGATGGAGTGATCTATTGCTAAGCCCTACTGCTTCAAAACGAAGCAAACCAACCCACCAATAACATTATTTACCTACAACTATTCATATTTATAATTTATTATTCGTTTTTTATTTACAAAAAGAGTTTTTGTTCTTCTTAAACAAGCCTTTACTGGTTAATCCAATAATTATTCTAAACGATTCATTGCATAAAAGTTGTATTATGGCGTCTTTGAAATATTTATAACCCAAATACTTGTATAAAACCATTGTAAAGTTTAAATTAAGCCATAAAACTTAGTATACCTATGCCAGCACTTCGCACCATACCTGGACTGAAAATTCTTCTGTGTATACTATTTGGGTTTACAGTAGCCAATATACTCCCTTTGCAATGGTCGCCGTGGTATAATATCGTCGCTTCCATAAGTACGATAGTATTGCTATTACTTTACAAGAGGAGGTCTTATGAACACACAACTTTTAGCCTTGTGGCCGGGCTTACGCTCATACTATTCAGCAGCAGCATTTATTTGCGTCATCAAAAGGTACTGATACAAAAAGAAACACTCCTTAGTCAATCTGCCGTGCGAGAGATAACTCTATTAGAAAAAAGTAAGCGAAAGAACAGTTGGCGCTATTTGAGCGCTGTGGCAGGAGGCCCAGCTGATGGATTGAAGCTTTATGCGTACAGCCGATCGCCGCTACCCTACCCTGTAGGAACAGTACTTTCAACAAAAGGTCAAATACAGGCTTACAAAGCCCCGCAAAATCCAGATCAATTCGATTACAGAGGACACTTACTCAGAAAAGGAATATTCGGCCGAATGTTTCTAGACGAAAAAGATATATCAGTCAAGTCGAAAGCCTCTAGTTGGAAATACGCTCATCTTAAATGGAGAGACTATTTGTTATCTTCCTTGGAGCAGTATCTGCTTGATGATGAATTGGCATTGGCACAAGCGCTTTTGCTGGGCTATCGCGAAGAAATGCCTGGAGCACTTAGAGATAAATTCCGAGAAAGTGGCAATATGCACTTATTAGCTATCTCTGGTATGCACATGGGTATTATTGCTTGGTTACTGCATTTACTTTTTCAGCGTCTTTTTCCTTATCGCAGGCAGAAAAAATGGGCTTTAGTGGCTACAAGTTCCGCACTTTGGGCTTTTTTGGCCTTGTGTTCCTTTCCTTCTAGCGGAGTACGCGCTTGTTTCATGATCACACTGTTTATGCTAGGCAGGCATTATATGAGAGGACAAAACAGCTACAACCTATTGTTTTGCTGCGCAGCATTTATGTTGTTGATCAAACCTGGATATATACACGACCTCGGATTTCAACTGAGTTGCCTAGCGGTATTGGGCATTCTTTTATTTTATCCGATGATATACCGTCATCTGCAATTTCAAAATAAATTGTTAGATGCTGCGGGATCTCTGGCGGCTTTAGGTATTTCAGCTCAGCTAGGAACACTTGGGATCAGTATGCACTACTTTCACGTATTTTCCCCTTGGTTTTGGCTGACTGGCATTCCGGGCGCTTTCCTAGCTACAATCAATATGATATTGGGTGTTCTCTTTCTAATATTGGCAACCGTCCTGCCGGCTGCTGCCAGTATTTTTTCATCATTATTTTCTATTACTCTGAAAGCCCTTATACAGTGCATGGAATGGAGTTATATCCTCCAATGGCATCATTTTGAGCATATTTTTTGGCCCATAAGCATGGTATTGAGTTATTATGCCATGCTCTTTTTCTATAAACATTTCTCTCACAACAGACGGTTTAATAGTCTCATTGGAGCAATGAGTAGCGTAGTCCTTTTTTTTACATTTTTCTATATACAAAAAATAGAAACCGTCAATCAGTCAGAATTATGCAAAGTAAAGGGTTTAGACAGTCCAGTCTACGAACTAAGTCAGGGCCAGCAGCTTCTGATATTTAACCCACACCGTATTCCCAGAGAAAAAATCGACTTTCTCATGAAAGAACACAGAATAAGAAACGGAATAAAATCAATTGCAGAGACAGATCAACTACCTTCCTTTTGGCTTAAAAACTCGCCAGACCTTAAGTTGCCCGATAACGAAAATAAGCTCCTGTCCTGTACATACATAGAAGGTGATGTAGAAAAAAGCATTGAATTAAACTTAAAAAATAGATCACTTGATTTAGTCACTATAAAATCAACTCAGAATGCAAAGCTCAAAGAAGAAATGGAAGCGATGGATCTACCTAGATAAAAGGGAGAGAAATGCCATGCTAGTTTTTGCTGTAGTACTCTGTATCATCAACATAGGAGGCACCTACCTTTCTTATCAAAAAGAAAAGGAGATAATGATTATCAAGCAAGAAATTCCAGTGACAGACTCAGATCACCATAGAAGACACAAATCACAGCAAGAAGAGCAATCAAATACGACCAGGAGTAGAGCTAACTTGGAAAGGGAAACCATAAAAAGTAAACGATCAACCAGAGAAAAAGGAAATAAGACAGTTGAGGACACAAAAAAGATGCTCACCCACCCCCCTAAACTAGCTTTGGAAAAAGACTATATACTTGACCCCAATTCTGCTGGCCCCTCTGAACTAGAAAAACTGGGATTATCAGAAGGGCAAATTCAAAACTTAATCAATTACAGAAATAAGGTTGGTCTTTTTGTAAATAAAGAGGAGCTAAAAAAGCTCTACACTTTAAATGAAGAAGATTATACTCGAATTGCACCTCACCTCAAGATTTCTACGCCAAATATTGGAACTGTAAAAAAAACATCTGCCGAGGCGCCAAAAGTCGCCCAAAGGGTTCTTGACATCAATTCAGCCACTGCCCAAGACTGGGAAGAACTAAAAGGAATAGGGCCGTATTACGCCGGAAAGATCGTTCGTTACCGAGAAAAGCTGGGAGGTTTTACTCATGTGGATCAAATCAAAGAAACCTGGGACGTGCCTCCTGAAGTAATAGAGGATAACCGAAAATACCTCAAATTGGAAACGGCTGTTGAAGTAATAGACATTCAACAAGCTGATTTCAAAACCCTCATTCAGCACCCGTACATTAACAAGAGACAAACTAAACTCCTCCTCAAATTACAAGGGAAGAATCTCATTATTGATGAAGAGATAATGAAAGACATCTTCAATGAAGAGGAGTGGTCTAGAGTAAGCCAATACTTGAGCTGGTAAATACGATGGACTTGTGTTATTAACCTGAGTCAGACTATTCAAGCTCAGACAAACAATTGGTTTTTATCATAGTAATCCGACTTCAAGCGCCCAGAAGGGCTGTTTGGGGCATTTCGCAGAAATTTGCCGTAATCTGCGTTCGATTACCTGAATATAACCCGCTATATTATCGATAAACCGCCTTGCCTTCGGCATTTTATGCGATTTGTGTATCGCAATAATAATCGAACTCAGGTTTTTAGATTTGTTTAAACTCTTCGACGGCGGATGGTGCACCACAAGCAATACTGGATCGCTCGTGCAACTCCTCAGGCTGAATCTCCAATATTCGTTGGCCGTGCTCATTGACTGCTTTGCCACCAGCTTGCTCTAAAATCAAAGCCATTGGGTTACACTCATAGAGCAAGCGCAACTTACCCTTTGGATGAGTTTTAAGTGTCGGGTAGATAAATATTCCTCCCTTAAGCAAGGTGCGATGAACATCGGCTACCATGGAGCCCACAAAACGCAGCGATTTATTCTCAGACTTTCGTTTTTTGATATAATCTTGAACTTTATCGCTCATAATATCATAATATCCCTGGTTAATGGAATAATAAGGCAGACCATCAGGTATGCGAATATTTGGATGAGACAAACAAAACTCCCCAATAGAAGGGTAAAGAGTAAAACCATTTACACCTTTGCCAGTTGTATACACCATCATAGTGGACGTACCATACAAAACATAACCTGCAGCCACTTGATCAACTCCAGGTTGCATAAAATCCTCCATGGTGCATCTGGATCCCAAGTCAGAACGGCGATGAAAAATCGAAAAAATAGTGCCAATAGATACATTGACATCAATATTACTTGAGCCGTCAAGGGGGTCGAATATTACAAGGTATTTCGAGTTTTTTCCATTTTCCGTATCAAATGCCACAAAATCCTCCTCTTCCTCTGAGGCAAACCCACAGCATTCTTCACTGCTCATCATGATTCTCTTGAACCACCTATTGGCAAAAACATCCAGCTTTTGTTGGGCATCCCCGCTGGTATTTTCCGTTTCTATGTGTCCTAAAATATCTAGTAAACCCGCTCTATTAACAACTCTATTGACAATTTTTGCTGCAACAGAAATATCTCTGAGAATGGCAGATAAGTCCCCTGTAGCATCCTTGTATTCCTTCTGACGATCAAAAATAAACTCCCCGAGGGTGATCAATTCAGACATAAACCTAATTTTTTTCCAAAGATAGCATCTTCCTTGGTGGTCCAGATATCTCAATCCAACTTTATTCCTTTTATATTTGTTTTCTAAAAAAAATCAAGACTTTGAAGCATCTTCTTCATCTCAACAAGTACATTTGGACTTATCGCTGGCACTTGCTAGGAGGCATCATATTTTTGGTGATTTCAAACTACCTCAAAACAATACAACCTAAAGTGGTTCGCTGGGCAATAGATTACACCTCTGAGCTTGTTAACAACACAGAAATAGCGGGAAGCATTACCTTATTTGGACACTACGGGATGGAGTTGTTAAAATATGGCTTGATGATTTTAGGCCTTTCCATTTTAGGTGGTTTTGTGCTTTTTCTCACTCGACAAACGCTTATTGTTATGTCGCGACTCATTGAACGGGATTTGAGAAATGAGCTCTACCAGCAATACAATCGGCTTGATCAGAAGTTCTATAAAACCCATAACACAGGAGATCTAATGTCACGCATTACAGAAGATGTAACCAAGGTAAGGATGTATCTAGGCCCCGGCATCATGTACACCATTAATTTAATATCCATTTTTGTTTTGGTCATTTATTCAATGCTCCGCGTAAGTCCCACGCTCACCCTTTATGCTTTGATGCCATTGCCCATCTTAAGTGTATCGATTTACTATGTTTCCAATATTATAAACAAGAAAAGTCATGCTATCCAGAAACAACTATCCTTTCTTACGACGATAAGTCAAGAGGTGTTCAGTGGAATACGAGTAGTAAAGGCCTACACTCAGGAAAAGGCCATGTTTAAGTTTTTTCATGAAGAATGCGAGAGTTATAAAGAGGTCAATCTAAATT
Source organism: Cletocamptus dominicanus (assembly GCA_028565815.1). Lineage (NCBI taxonomy): Eukaryota > Metazoa > Arthropoda > Copepoda > Harpacticoida > Cletodidae > Cletocamptus > Cletocamptus dominicanus. Next base: position 11,477 of record JAOXNT010109250.1, on the reverse strand, counting down.
TGGCTCGGGTACAAGCTCTATTCTTCCCTCTGATGATACTTCTGGTGGGTGCCAGCACTATTATATGTATATATGCCGGGGGAAAGCTAGTGATTGCAGGAGAAATAACTCAAGGTAACATCGCAGAGTTTGTAATTTATGTAAATATGCTTAGTTGGCCTGTTACCGCCGTGGGCTGGATTGCTAGTATGGTTCAGCAAGCCGCCGCATCTCAAGAAAGAATCAACCAATTTTTAAACGAAGAAGCAGAAATAGAAGCAACCGCCGATGGTAAAAAGCATAAAATAAAAGGTGATATCATCTTCGACAATGTCAGTTTCCAATATCCTGAAACGGGAATTCAGGCCTTGGACGGACTTTCCATGCACATTTATGCCGGAGAACGTGTATTAATATTAGGAAGAACTGGAAGTGGGAAGTCTACAATTCTCGATCTTCTCTCAGGCATATACCCCGTAAAAAAAGGGGAAATAAGAATAGATGGGATAGCACTAGAAAAATACAACCTCGGTCATTTGAGAAGACAAATTGCCTATGTACCGCAGGATGTTTTTCTCTTTTCCGATAGCATAGAGAGAAATGTTGCATTTGGTCTAGAAAAAATGCCGTCTAGAACCGAGATAGAAAAATATACGGAATATAGCTCTATTAAAAATGAAATCAAAGACCTTAAAAAAGGATTTGATACAATGGTAGGTGAACGTGGTGTTACTTTAAGTGGTGGACAAAAGCAACGTATATCCATTGCACGCGCGTTGATTACTGCGCCTCAAATGGTCGTTTTAGATGATGCGCTCTCCGCAATTGACGCCAATGCTGAGGCAAAAATTCTCAATTACCTAGATCGTGAATTAGCGGGAAAAACTTCCATCATTGTCGCCCATCGCGTCTACCCAAACTTAAATTTTGATCAAATTTTCGTTTTAGATCAAGGAAAAATTGCAGAACATGGCACGCACGAAGAGTTATCCTCAAATGGGGGATATTATGAGGAAATTTTTAAAAGGCAAATGGAACAAGAAGCTGCTGACAGTTAATTAGTCAAAGTCTTTTACGGTGTGTTGTTTTTCTATTACCTTTATTGAAATAAAAAAAATACATCTCGTGGAAAAGAAAAGGAGAAATGAAAGGGTTTACTCAAACAAAGTAAAGGCAGGAAAAAGAAGAACCTACTTTTTTGATGTACAAAAAACCCAAGGGGAAGATTACTACATCACGCTCACAGAGAGTACGAGGAAGTATAATGATGACGGCTTTACTCGGCACAAAATTTTTCTGTACAAAGAGGACTTCAATCGTTTTCTGGAAGGACTTGAGGACGCAATCAATCACATCAAAGAAGAATTGCTTCCTGACTATGATTATGAAGAATTTGATCGACGACATGAAGAAGATCAACTTGATGAAGAATCAACGGAGCAAAAGGCTGACTCATCCTCTAAAGAGCCCAATGACATGGATGATATAGACTGGTGAGCTCTTTGCTCATTTAGTCATCCAGTTATACCCCGATTATCCATTAGAAAATATATTCGGAGCCTAAATTGATTCCTATCAGTCGCTTTGCTTCGTTATGTTCTCTAACCATATTGATACTATGTTTATAGAACATAAGTTCCTAAAATTTTGAACTTTATATGCTCTCAAGGAAGTTTCTAATGCATAATAAGGGATGGTAACACTCTATGGGAAAACCATTCAACCCGCATTCAGCGACTAAAAACTAAAAAAGGCCGACAGACTGCCGGCCTTTTCAATTTTTACAGCAATGTTTAACTAGACATACTTAGTCCTTGATAATTCTGGTCTGCAAGGCTTGTCCTTCTGAATTTAATATACGCACAATGTAGATCTGCGCAGGCCAATTTTCTGTATCAATACGGTGGTTTAATTGTCTACCCCTTTCAGCACCATTGTACATTTTTTGTCCCAAATTATTGAACACCTCTATACTTACTGACTCACTCGTTTCCAGTGACAACTCTATAAAAAGCTCATTGCTCACCGGGTTTGGATATGTTCGGAAATCCAGCACGCCTTGCAGTTCAGAAGTAGTATTTCCAAATTCAATTTCAAAGCATTCAACTACATCACAGCCAGCCGCATCGGTAACGGTAACGCAACAATCACCGGCAGATAAATTTTCAACAATTGCACCTGTTTGGTCAGTACAATCCCATGAGAAATCGTAGGGAGGTACGCCGCCACTTGGCAATGCCGTAGCTGTTCCATTTCCTGATCCCGTGTCAGGATCTGTATCTATACCGACCACCAATGCAGAATTTGGTGACATTACTTCTATAGATGTAAAGCTATTACAGTCATTCTGGTCAGTCACGTTTACTGCATAAACGCCGGGTTCTAGTCCTGAAATATTCTGCATCGCAGAAGTATATCCATTCGGGCCTTGCCATTCTATTTCATAAGGTGCTGCCCCTCCACTGATTGCGAGCGAAATAGCGCCATCGTTGGCACCAAAACAACTGACATTTGAAACATCGGTTTCTAGCTCAATATCCGCTAAATTAGGTACTTCAATATCTGAAAAGACTTTGTCACACGACAAATCATCCGTAACTGTAACGGAAAGCGTTGTTGGCAAATCAGATAATACTATTGGGGACCCCATTTCTCCATTTGACCATAGAATATCATAAGGCGCATCTCCACCACTTACTGCGATTGAAACCGTTACATTACCGGTTTCACAATCTCCTTGAAGGTCGATATCACCCAATATTTCAGGTCTTTCTGTCACCACAATATTATCCAAGATAAATATTTCATTGCTGGGATCAGTGATGGTAACCGCATAAGTTCCGGCTGAAATATTTGATCTGTTCTGAGTCATAATGCCATCCTGCCATAAAAACTCAAGTGGTGGCGTGCCAGACAAAATATTAAGAGTTATACTGCCCGTGCTTTCTCCAAAGCAATCCACATTGGTCACAGAAGCTTCCGCTTCAGGCCCACAAGAGACCCGTATTAAGCCATCGTTATAAATACCTTTCTCGATGAGGATATCACCATTATCATTAACAACGGATAATTCCCTGGCATTTTCATCTTTGATAAACTCAACCAAGGAGGAAGAGCTGCAATCCCCTATGACATTGAATTGTAAATTTGCCATAAGAGAGCGGACTACAACGTCTACGCCTGTTACGCTTTGATCAAACCAAAGCACTTTAATATCTCCTGGACTGATTAACCTTACATCCATATCTGAGCCAAACAACTTGTCGGTAGCCTCCGTAAATTGTAAGATAGAAGGGTCATAGATTATATTGTAATCGATACCTACAACATCTTCAAAGTCTTCCATAAAAACCGGTACAGTAATAGTATCGCCCGGGGATACATTCTGGCTCTCTATAGTAAACTCTCCCCTAGTGCAACGAGTAACAACCCTACCGCCGAAATACTGGGCATTAGAATTATTGAGGGTACCATTATCATCTACAACCATGGTGCTAAAATTGACGACATCGCCCAAATGCATAATAGAGTCTATACTTCTACATCCCTCACCAATGACCATTCTCAGGTCGACAAAATCTTCTCTAAAAGTTCCTACTGGGTCGATATTTGGTTGCTGATAAGAAATCCCCAACTGGCCATTGGCAACCTGGGAGTCATCCACTGAAATATTGGCATCAATGGCATTTTCGAAACCCACGTAGGTAAATTTCTCATTATCATAAGTCAATGGGTATGAAAAATTCACCAAGTCAAAAGCCCTTGTAGCATACAATCTAACATTGACTGTATCCCCTACATCACCTGCGGCTTGTTCAATTCTCATTTCAACTTGTGACCATGCTCCAAAGGAGCTCAAGATCAACAAAAGCGCTGTAATAATTCTAATCATTCGATATGGTTTATTTAATGAACGTTTTTAATTGGCTGTCTGATGTCTTTACCTCTTCTCTTTAAGCATAATTTCTTAATTATTTCTCAGTTTACAAAGGCACTTACTGCAATGAGAAAGGGGCAGCTAGTAAAAACTTTAGAGCCTAATATTTTTATAGCTTGCAAAATTAATAAAAAAAGCCGCCCCTCAGAATTCAGGTGCTATGGGCCTGAATTCTAGGAACGGCATACGGGACAAACAAACTTAATGCTATTCTTTATGCCGTTTACTCCATCATCACCATTCGCTTGGAGTCCTGAAACTCTCCAGAAGTCAATTGATAGATATAAATACCGGGCTGATTGATACTACTGCTTTCTACTTTTACGCTATGTACACCTCTTTGATAAAATTCTTGATAACTCCATATTCTTCTCCCAGAAACATCAAAGACTTCTAGTCGTACATGATTATCATGAGGCAGCTCAAATTTAATTTCTGTATCACTTGTAAATGGGTTAGGTATATTCTGAAATAACTCAAACTCATTATTTTGGTTTGCTTTTGGTGCCCATTCAATGTTGTAAGTATTGGCTTGTTGATCATATAGCTCTGGAGCCAAACAAGCCTCATTCCATTGCAATACGTCTACCCAATCGGCATCAGCTACTGCAGTTCCTATCAATTCTAATAACTCGATATTGCCTTTCATTCTTTCTTCAGGCAACCATGAGACCATCAGGATGTAATCTTTCGCTCTTTCCAGCAATCGATAGTCTGAGTTACTCAGCCATTGGCTTTTTATTGTAAGATCTTCTAAAAATGTCTTTGGTATTCGCAAACAAAACTGTAGTCCAGAAAGCCCCATCTCAGGGGTTTTAAAACTAAGCATGTTTCTTACCGATTGACCTTTACTGAAATCTTGCTGATGATATTCAAATGCTACTGAGCGCATAGATTCGTCGCTTCTAGCCATTGCTGTAACATTAACATCGCCTATTTTGATAGCTGTAAAGTCCACATGCTCCATATTTCCTTGGAGGTCAATCAAGCCTGCTGTTGGAAATGGTTCATACCATGGGTCTTGAGGATTAGGAAACTGGTAGGCCTTTGGGATAAACATCCAATTGTACCCTCCACTAAATTCTGTTTGAAGGCGTAGAATGGCCTGTCTCATTTCAACTAGGTCTCGAGTAGAAATTCTTCCATCGCGATTTACATCAGCTGCTATCATGTATTCGGGTGCCCCCAATTGTTGAAGTCTGAGTATATGACGTCTCACCATGACCATATCCAAGGTACTCACCCCTTCATCTAATGGCCCGATCCGCTCTAAATCTAATTCATACTCCCTTCCTGTACGCAAAGAGTCGATTGAAAAGGCACCCTCTGCCAAAGCTGCCATCATTGTTTGATCTATGTATATATTTAATTGATCTACTGGCAGCCCAGATGGGTCTGTGACGGCACCACTAACTGATCCAAATGTAGGGGCATTATTATTGCTTCCGCACGCCTCTACCTGGTCTTGCAACTGTACGAAAGTTCTGCATCGTCCTTCATTGCCATCTGCATCCCGCACAATTAATTGCACTGCTTGTATTGCTGATTCGATGTAGTCATCGCAATTGAATACAATGCATTCTTCTGGGTTAGTTATTTCATTCCCCTGATCATCTAGTCGCTGTAAAAGAAAAACGAGATTCTCCTTGAAAGTGCAATTGTCGTAGGAGCCTCGATCAAAAAGCTCTGCACAAACCTCCACTTTTCCAGTAGCCTTAAGCCCTGTTGAGAAGCCTGCCCCACATATAGCAACGGGAGCCTTTCTATCTCGAACAGTCACATTAACCGTTTTGCTGGTTCGATTACCACAAGCATCGCTAGCTATGAAAGTCACCTGAGTAGTTCCCTTTGGATAAATGCCACTTGCATTTTCATCCGAAGAATTACTAAATGGAGAATTATTCTGGATATGTACTGAAGTACAATCATCAAAAGCCTCCGCTTGTATTTGCACAAATGCCTGACATTCGGGGTCATTGGTTGTGATATCAACCACTACATCTTCTACATCCAAAACAGGAGGGGTATTGTCCTGCACCCAAAGGGTCTGCACATAACTGGTATCCAAGTCAGAACACCAATCTACAATATGCCACACCCTCCTCAGCTTGTAGCTCTCTGGGCCGCAGAGCTGGAACACCTGATCTTCAAAAGATATTCCCAGGTGCTCACAGTCTTCTCCGCTAACCACAGGTCGGTCATAAATTGTATCCGGCCTGTTATAGACGTGCAGGTCGTCAGGAACCAAACTGATAGCATTACCTGTACATGGAATGGTCAAATCATTTGGCCATTCTATGTCAATGCCCGATGTATCTTCGATAGTAATGCGTTGCTCACAATTGGCTGTTTTAACCAGATCATCGGATGTACCAATCTGGCCATCCCTTCCTGCGAAGGTTTTCTCCACAGTCCATCTTCGAATAACGACACCAGTAGGACAAGAGTGACTCTCGCGTTCGTCAATAAAACTTGGTTCCAGCGACTGGCAATTGCCTAGTACATCCGGATAGCCTCCTGTATTGTCGGGATCAGAAATATCTACATCACAATTTACAGTAACATCTGGAGGACATTGAATTGATGGGTCAGACTTATCCTCTACATAAACATTAGCCCAACACTCGTTCATGTTTCCGTATATGTCTATGACGCGCAATCGCACAACATTTAATCCAATATCATCACAGCGAAAAGTGATACATTCTCGATACTCACTATCCGGCTCATCATCTCTTTTAATCAGGTATTCTTCTATCTCGCAGTTATCAGCGGATTGGTCATCAATTACGGTGTAGCATAAGTCAGCCCAACCATCATTAGCTAAAGAGATATTGGTATTTTTATCGCACACGGCTACCGGAGCGACCAGGTCTTGAACCTCTACATTGCTTTCACACTTAGCAGTATTTCCACAAGCATCAGTAGCTGTAAATTCCACAGTGTAAGAGCCAGGTCTCAAACGGTTCGCATTCGCTTGTTGGCCATTCTGATCCAAGATCCGCACAGTATACTGAGGATCAGGGTCACAGGCATCCTCTACAACCGGTCGGTAGTTTCTCAGTCTCACCTCACACGAGTTATGTTGTACAGATAATGTTAGGTCATCTGGACAAGTAATAACAGGAGCCACTGTATCTAATACCTTTATTTCCTGAGTATGTTCTAGGAGAAAGTCAGGATCGCACCAGTCTCTAATGCGCCATACCCTATGTATTTTATAAGCAGCTGGAGCACAAATATCATACACTTCATCTCTGTAATTATCTGCCAAATCCCTACAATTACTCGAATATCTAGGCCTGCTAAAACGTCTACCCAGCTGATCAGGATGTAATGATAATTGATCTTCGGGACAGTGAACAGTAAAGTCATCTGGCCAATTTACTCTTATCCGCTGCTGATCTATAAGCTGTATGCGCTGTACACAAGTATCTGAGTTACCAAAAGCATCAAAAGCGATCCAAGTGCGAAAAATATCCCCAGTACTGCAGTCGTCTAAGTCGAGACGATCCGTGTACTCAAAGCTTACATCATTACAATTATCAGTAGCCGTAGGGCTTCCTGTATTTGATGGGTCTGTAGAATCTTGACAGTCAATTACTACATCATCCGGACACTGTATTTCTGGGGCGATCTTGTCTTCAGCATGGATAAAACCCCAGCACTTATTTCCTCCAGAATTACTAATGACTTCTCCCATATAGGTGCCGACCTCTGTAATAATATTATTCGGCACCAAAACACTATCCAGTGTCATTACTTGTAATGAAAATGAACCTGGCACCATACAGGGATCATTGGTGAGTAACATGTCCGTAGTTATTTGTATACTACAGTCCAGCCCAAGGGAAACATTAATATTTGCCAAACAAGCAATTAAAGGGTCATCAGTTATCCTCACTTGCTGACTTATGCTCTGAGCACAACCAGGCTCGGTCACTCCTGGCCCTGGCGTTCCACTTGCGTTGAAGGTGTATTCTACGTCTACCGTGCCTACCCCAAGTGCAGCAGGATCGAATTGACTAGTGGCTACACCGTCAACTGTAAAGCTCCCACTTCCTGCCTGATCAGCCATACCCTCTAAGGTAAAAGGAGGTGATTGTGTGCATACTTGATGCGGTAAGTTGGTTATTACAGGGTTGGGATAAAAACAGGTATTATTCTGACTAAGAACCGTCGTACCATTAGTAACATCCACCTCATATCCAAGCGCATCGATATGTATGCCTTCCAATGTATAGAGGCTTCTTCCACCGGATACTGGCACTTCGGTCAATACTGTGCCCGCTGGAAGCAAATTGGTTGATTGCACAGAAAGAGGCATTCTAGGCTCATAAAGTCCAGTATTATTGAGCAGGGTCCAAGTCTGCCCAGAAGGCGCCTCCACTTCAATGACCTCATCAAACTGACCATTGGCTGTATTGGTGGCGTTATTTCGGCAACTGCAGGGGTCTGTAATGCTTACTGAGCAGTCGCCCACATCTACGGATGCGATAATTCTTTCACTTTCAACCCCATTGGAGAAAAAAGCAGCGTAATAAGTGTAACTACCAGCCATCATAGGATCTATGAGTCCTTGGCTGACCGGATTAAATGTGTTGCCTGTTTTTAATATTTCACCTGCAGTTGGCTGGTCATACCACCTTACTTCGGCATATAGACCACTATTTTGCAGAATACAATCTCCAGTTTCTGGGGCAATAGCCTCACCCGGTCCGTCCAACGAAACAGTGTACTGCCCTTCGTCCTCTAAAGAAATACCGGAAACTACAAGAGAGTATGTGGAGCATTCTACAAGGTTAATGGCAGATATAGCCTCATTACCGGTAGCTAGGTCAATTTCTGAGAAGGCTAAACAACCATCGTAGGGCTTTTCAGTGTCAAATACACCATTATAGAGGATGACCTTACCCTCCCAGCCTTGAAGCTGGCCCGTTAAATCATATACCCCAGATTGATTAACTGTAAAGTATTGAACGACAAAATGGCTCTGATTTGCTACTGTATTCTCACCACAACTCTCTGGTGGAGACCATACATCTCCATTTGTCGTATTGCCAGAAAAAGTCACTGGGATTTCCTCCTCCGAACCATTCGAACTTGCTACTAAGCCAGGTAAGCCAGAGACGTAAGCATCCGTGCAAAAGGAGAAGTCAAGAACGATCTCTCCACTCTGCTCTATCGCTTGATTGAATATATGAGGAATGGACCATTTCCAAAGCAAATTTGGTTGGCTTTGACTGATTTCGGGTGCACCTACGATACTTGAGGCCTTAGAAAAACTAAGACAAAAGATACCTAGGCAAACCCCGAGCAATAATGCTAAAGGTCTGATAAACATGATGTTGCAATTAAGTTCGCTTAAAAAAAATTAACCTCCCTGTCGACTTTCTGTAGAAAGTTAGCATGTTTTGTTCGCCGTTAGCTACCTTTCGCACGCAGTAAAGTCATACTTTTAAAAAGAGGGATTGGCTGCAACTCGATAGAGAAGCGAAGGATACAGTTGGGTAAATTCCCTGTGTTGCACCAGCTGTCATTTTGTTGTTCGCTCGCCATATCGTGAGGAAACCAATCCTCTTTTTTGATCATCAGCTGGATCTTATCAGGGGGTCTAAGATCCGGGGGGCACGGCCGATGTCTGGGACAAATATACATTAGATTAATTCATATATAAAAATATTTCTTATATATTTTTTCACTAATACGTACTGCAATCACGGGTACTCTTTCTTATATTATGATTTTATATAATATGTATAATTCTATTTAAAAACTTTTTACACTTGCTCATATAGATTATTTATTCATATATAAATTTTTTTATTTTTTTTCATTTCTGGAGAATATTAGCTTGATTTTTACCTACGTACTCTCAATTCGCTCTTTTGTGTCGCAATTGGTCTATTTCCATACCACTACATTTTTAGATTTTGATATCACAGTTTTGAGCACTACTTTCATAGCCATTAAAAACCATTACTTGTTTAATAAACTGAGCATAATTATGAGAATAGCCATTATCAAGGAGCGTAAGAATCCGCCTGATGCCAGAGTAGCCCTTACACCTTCTATATGCAAAAGAATCAATGAGAACTACAATTTCATTGATGTTGCCTTCGAAGTATCAGAAAACAGATGTTTCTCTAATGAGGAATTCCTCAATGAAGGCATTGAAAGCATAGAAAACCCCAGTACAGCAGATGTCCTAGTAGGGGTAAAGGAGGTACCGATTGATCACCTAATCCCTCAAAAAACTTATTTTTTCTTTTCTCACACCATAAAAAAACAAGCATATAACAGAAAACTACTCCAGGCTCTGGTTCATAAAAAAATTAGAATGGTAGACTATGAAGCATTGACTAATTCTAATGGAGAACGAGTAATAGCCTTTGGTAGGTTTGCCGGTATGGTTGGTGCACACAATGCTATTTATACCTGGTTTAAAAGACAAGGCCTCAAGGGAGTGTCTAGAATGAAAGACTACAAAGAATATGCTCAAGCAAAAATGGACTATAAAAAAATTGATTTTCCTGAGTTGCGCATCGTATTGACTGGAGGAGGAAGAGTATCCGGAGGGGCTGCTGAGGTTCTTGAAGATATGGGCTTTGAAAAATTGAGTCCATTGGATTTCAGGTTACATGAGAACAGAAAAGGAGTTTACACTCAACTAAACTGTATCGACTACGTACAACGCAAAACTGATGGGGGCTTCGATAAACAGGAGTTCTACACCCACCCAAATAGGTATGAGAGCTCAGTACACCCATTTCTCAAGAATACAGACATATTCATCAACGGCATCTATTGGGACAACCGTGCTCCAGCTTTTTTTACCCTTGAGGACATGCGTTCTGATAATTTTGATATACAGGTCATTGCAGATATAACATGTGACATCGCTCCCCTTTCGTCTATTCCATCTACCATACGGCCATCTACGATAAAAGATCCAGTATACGGTTTTGATCCCATTACTGAAAAGGAAGCCCCGCCCTACCTCAAGTCAGGAGTAGATGTGATGGCCATTGACAATTTGCCCAACGAATTACCTAGAGATGCCTCCCGCGCATTTGCCACTCAATTCTATGAGCATGTTATGCCAGAACTGGATGATATTCAGAATAGTGCCATGATAGCCAATGCTACGGTGACTGAGAATGGAGACCTCGGAATCAATTATGAATACCTAAGAGACTTTCTCGAAGGAAGAGAATAAAACTTATGTCTTTCAAGCCTCCTTATTACGCCGTTATTTTCACCAGTAAACGCAGCCATACTGACGCTGAAAACTATACTCGTTTGAGCAATAAAATGCTACTGCTGGCTAAAAAACAAAGTGGCTTTCTCGGCGTGGAGTCTGCACGGGAAGAAATTGGAATTACCGTTTCTTACTGGAAAGATCTAAAGAGTATCCAGAAATGGAAAAACCACATAGAACATATCAAAGCGCAGAAACTGGGAAGGAATTCTTTTTACAAGTTCTATTCCGTTAGAATTGCAAAAGTTGAAAAACAATATTTCTTCGATAAAAACCAACTGAAATGAATAGTAGAAAGCA
>JAOXNT010109140.1:0-14448 GCA_028565815.1 Cletocamptus dominicanus | reverse complement strand
GAGGAGCAGGACATGAGTGATATCCGTCAGAGGCTGCTGGGTGGCGTGCGCAAAGGAGACAATTTTACCGTTCGCCGCACCTTTACGGAAGGAGATGTGCAGCTATTCGCCGAGTTGTCCCGCGATTTCAACCCTGTCCATGACAATCAGCGGTTCTGCCAGGCGAAAAAGCTCAGGGGTCCCATCTGCCATGGCCTGCTGGTGGCTTCCATGCTCACCGAGATAGGCGGAGAACTGGCCTGGCTCGCTTCCGCCATGCAGATTTCATTCAGAAAACCCGTCTATCCAGGCGATACCATCACCTGCCGCTTGACCATCACCGAACTCGAAGACAACCGTCGCGCTACAGCCGAAGTATATTTCACCAATCAGGATGATCTCAACAGCAATCATGCCCTGAATCTACGCTTCGAAAGTGAATTAGATTCGATGTCTTCCGTTTTGGTCCGGGGTACTTTTGGCTATAATGCCACGGAGTCCATTACCACCTACACCGGAGTGACGACTACCTTCGAAGAAGAATTATTGAATACCAGTGATCAAAATAACTTTAATGAGGGCAATATCCTGCGTGGAAATGGTAGTGTGCTATACCGCCGCAAATTTGCGAAAGGGGGACGTAATTTCAGTGCTAATTTAGAGTATGGCCTGAATAACCGGGATGCCATTGGCAATAATACCTCCTCTAACCTGTTCTACGACCGCATGGACGGAACCTTACGGGGACAACAAATCTTTGATCAGGAGACCGATCAGTTCAATAATAATGACTCCTACAGCGCACGGATATCTTATACGGAGCCTTTAGGCAAAAGGCGTTACCTGGAGTTCAATTATCAGCATAGTAAAAATCAAACGGATCTGGATCGGGCTGTCTTTGACGTAGAGACGGGAACCCGGATTTTTAATAATGCCCTTAGTAATCTTTATCGGGTCGGGTATACATATAATAATGCTGGTATGAACTTCGTCGTCAATCGCCCGAGCTATAACCTGACGGTGGGGGCAACGGTGCAAAATTCCGTGCTGGACGGAGAATTACTGCTGGCCGATCAGGAGATTAACCAGACATTGACGAATGTTTTACCCAAGCTGAACTATCGCTATAATTTTGCCAGTACCAAAAACCTGACGGTCGATTATAGCACCAATGTAATTGAGCCGACCGTCCAGCAGTTACAGCCCTTTCCGGATATCAGTGACCCGCTACGAATTTATGAAGGGAATCCGGAACTGCGCCCAGAGTTTCGACACAATATTCGTACCCGCTTCTTTTCTTTTAATCCGGGCACCTTCACCAACTTTTTTGGCAACCTGACCTTTACCTACTCCGCCAATAAAATCCGGAATAATCAGACCATTGAAGAGAATGGGGTACGCATAACGCAGCCCGAAAACGTTCCTTTTGAGTATAGTACCCGTCTGTTTGTTAACTATGGCTCACGGATTAATCGCTTACAGTTGCGCTATAACATCGGGCCTAACGTATCCTATTCCCGGGGCGTAGCCTTTGTGAACGGTGTAGAAAACGACACCCGTAACGTCACTACCGGGATGCGCCTGCGCCTGGATAATCAGAAAAAAGAGAAAGTAGATGTCGGTATTGGAGGGAATTTTTCTTACACGACCGCTCAGTTTTCTATCGCGGAGAACCAGGACCAAAGCTTCATTAATCACAGTTATTTTGCGGACTTGACCGTTACCCTGATAGAGAATAAGCTAAATATTAATTCGGAACTCGACTACTCGTTCTTTAATGGCCTGAGTGATGATTTCAACCAGCAGATTCCCATTTGGCGCGCAGAACTCTCCTTGTTTATGTTGAAAAATAGTCGGGGGCAGTTTAAAGTGGGGGTTTATGATATTCTAAACCAAAACCGGGGGGTCAGCCGGATCAATCAATTGAACTTCATCGTGGACCGGGAGGTGAACGCCCTGGGGCGTTATTTCCTGACTACTTTTACCTATTCTCTGAAGGGTTTTCAGAGTGACCAGTCAAAAAGGGGAAGCTGGAGAAGACGTTGATAAAAAAAGCTTATATACTTATTCGACGGCCGATCACTGTAGAGGGATCGGCCGTCGTTTTGTCAGGGGGCTTACTTTCGTAAAAAAAGTAAGGGAAGTTAGTTGTAAGAAACCTACTCTTACTTACATTTGCTGCATGAAGAAAGGAAAGTATCATCTGTTCTTAGCCCTAAAAGGGATGGCTATGGGGATTGCCGAAGTGATACCCGGGGTATCAGGGGGCACCATTGCTTTTATTACCCGTATTTACGAGACGCTGATCGAGTCGATTAAGGCCGTATTGGGGCCGGAGCTTTTTCGCGCTTTTCGTCGCGGTGGAGTAGGAGAGGTCTGGCGTACCATCAATGGTAACTTTTTGGTGGTATTGATCGCTGGTATGGTGCTTGGTATTGTGACGGGTGTTTTTGGCGTGACCCATCTGCTGGAAACGTATCCGGTGCTGGTTTGGGCTTTTTTCTTTGGTCTGATCATTGCTTCAGCTATCTATATTGCCCGCCAGGTAAATCGTTGGGGATGGATAGAGGTACTGGGGACGATTGCCGCCATTGCCCTGGCTTACTGGATCACGATTGCCAGCCCGGCACAGGGTACCAGTGCACTATGGATGGTTTTTATCGCTGGTGCCATCGCGATCTCTGCTCTTATCCTGCCGGGGATTTCGGGGAGTTTTATCCTGTTACTGATGGGGATGTACACCGTAATTATACCCGCGCTTAAATCGGCTCTGAGCACTTTCTCCACGGCGAGTCTTCTTATTGTTGTGGTTTTTGCTTTGGGCTGCTTATTTGGCCTGGCGACTTTTGCCCGCCTGCTCTCCTGGACTTTTAAAAATTATCACAATACCACGCTGGCGGTACTAACGGGTTTTATGATTGGATCCCTGAATAAAATCTGGCCCTGGCGCAATGTACTGGAGACCCGAATAGACAGCAGCGGGGCAGTCGTTCCGTTTCTGGAGCAAAGTGTATGGCCGGGGCAGTTTGCTGGAGACCCTATGCTTGTACCAGCAATAGTTATGATGGTGCTTGGTTTTTTAGTTGTTTTTTTACTCGAAAGAGTAGACAAAAAGCTATCCTAAAGGGAAGAAAAATGGACTATCAAAGATATAAGCGACTATTCGGATTAATTGGTTATCCCTTATCACACTCATTTTCCAAAAAATATTTTGGAGAAAAGTTTGCGAACCTGCATATTGAGGATGCCTTCTACGAGTTATTCCCGATTCCTTCCATTGAAGCCTTGCCGGACTTGTTAAACGCGCATGGAAATTTGGTGGGGCTAAATGTTACGATTCCCTACAAGGAGCAGGTGATCCAATACTTAGATGCATTGGATCCGGCCGCAGCAGCGATTGGGGCGGTCAATACCATCAAGATAGAAAAGGGAAAACTCAAAGGCTATAATACGGATGTATACGGATTTGCATTCGCGCTGGAAAAGACCATGCGTGAGCATCACCTGACTTTTGAGCGGGCGCTAATCCTGGGTACCGGAGGCGCTGCCAAGGCAGTGGCCTGGCAATTGGATAAAATGGGTATTAGTACCGCTTTGGTTTCCCGAAAAAAGGGTCCTGATCTATATACTTACGAAGATTTGGATGCCAAAATAGTGACCGATCATCCATTAATCGTCAACACCACCCCTTTGGGCATGAGCCCACAGGTGGATAGTTGCCCAAATCTGCCTTACGAGGCTTTGACTAACGGGCATTTAGCGTATGATCTCGTGTATAATCCGGCGGAAACCCTGTTTATGAAAAAAGCAAAAGCGGCCGGTGCGGCTACCTTGAATGGCCAATTAATGCTGGAACAACAGGCCGAAAAAGCCTGGCAAATATGGACTGCCTAAATATTGAAGGATATGAAAACAGAAGGTAAACCAGTAAACGAAAAAAGAGAGGCATTAACTCAAAAGTTGCGTAAGCAGTTTGGGGTGAAAGATGCCATTAGTATTGATTTTTCCAATACCGAGGTGGCCTTTGCGGATAAATCAGATCGGGAGCTCAAACAGACCAAATGGCTGTTTGATATGATGAATAAAGCCTGGTTGGTGAACCTGAGTGGTAAACTGGCCATGTTTGCCATAAAATATCGTTTGCCGCTTGTCGAGCGCGTGATTAAGGCTACGATCTTTAAACAATTTTGTGGGGGTACCACGCTCTTAGATTCTGCCAGCTCCATTGAGAAACTGTATGAATCGGGAATTGGTTCTATCCTGGATTATGGGGTAGAGGGCAAAGAAAATGAGGAAGATTTCAACAATACCATGAACGAAAATATCCGGGCCCTGGAGTTTGCGGCCACGCACGAAAGTGCCTGGTTAGTGTCTACCAAGGTGACCGGGCTGGCACGAAATAAGTTACTGGAAAAAGTATCCGCTCAAGCGGAACTGACCGCCGATGAGCAAGAAGAATGGGAATCTGTACGCAAGCGTTTAGATGCCATTTGTTTTAATGCCGAAAAACTAAACGTCGGGGTGATGATTGACGCAGAAGAGACCTGGTTGCAACCGGCGATCGATGATTTAGCGCAGACCATGATGCAGCGGTACAATACCAAAGGTAAAGCCATTGTTTACAATACCTTTCAGATGTATCGTAAAGACCGTCTGGAATTCCTACAACAATCCTACATCCACAGCCAACAAATGGGATACCTGCTTGGCGCAAAATTAGTGCGCGGGGCCTATATGGAAAAAGAGAGACGCCGGGCGGCAGAAAAGGGCTATCCTTCTCCGATACACGATACCAAGGCAGATTCGGACCGTTCCTATAATGAAGGGATTCGCTTTTGTATTGAACACCATGATACAATTGCGCTCTGTAATGCCACCCATAACGAAAAAAGTTGTATGTTAATGGCACAATTAATTGCGCAAAAAGAATTAGAGAAGGATCACCCTCATTTTTTGTCCGCTCAGCTATTAGGCATGAGTGATAACTTATCGTATAATTTGGCTGACTATGGCTTTAAAGTAGCCAAATATATGGTGTACGGTTCCGTCAAAGATGTGGTGCCTTATCTGATTCGTCGGGCAGAGGAGAACAGTTCGGTAGAAGGCGATTTATCCCGGGAGCGCAGCCTGATTTTGAAAGAAGTTAAAAGACGCGGTATTTAGGTGATACACACGCTAGGCCCGGGATTTCTGCGTTAGATTATAAAAAATCCTATTTATGCGTATGCATAATCTCAAAAACTGGTTATGGGCGATCTTATTGGGTCTGCTCCCTGTGCTCTCGTATGCGCAGCACGAAGACTGCCGTACGGCCTTTATTATTTGTAGTGATTCCAGCTTTTCTTTTACACCAACCGGTCCCGGAATCGATGATTTTGCCAATCCGAATAATGATCAGGGCTGTCTGTTCACGGGGGAGACGATTTCGTCCTGGTTTTATTTTGAACTGCGGGAAGACATGCCGCTGGATAGTAATCAGTTGGGTTTCTTGATTCGTGATACCTTGCCTAATTTCATTGTTGACTACGATTTTGCCATTTACGGGCCCAATTTATCCTGTGATAGTTTGGGGAGCCCTTACCGCTGCTCTTTTGCCCGTTTGCCGAATAATGGGAATCTTAGCCCAGGATCTGTGGTATCTACCGGCTTTAGTGCTACCGCTCAGGATACCTCCGAGTCTTTCCAGAATGCCGATGGGTTTCTTAAACCCATGGAGGTGAAACCCGGAGATGGTTTTTTTCTGGTCATAGACCTTTTTGTCAGCGCCTTTGATGGCTCAGACCTGACTTCTTTTGACTCTACTTTGGTGCAGGAATTTAACTTCATCTGGGAAGGCTCGGCCGCCCCCTGGCTGAATTGTATTGTTAATCCCAACTGTGATCAGGTGACCGTCGATATCGGCATGGATCAGGAATTGTGCGCCGGCGAAAGTATTCAATTGAACACCCAGGTGACCAATACCGCGGGTCAGGAGTCTTATATTTGGTCGGAAGTGAATGGTCGAACGGATTTCCTGAGCGATCCCAATATTCCCAACCCAATATTAGAAATTCCGCCTGGCTTCTCCGGTACACTTGAATATACGGTACTGGTTAAGGAAGGCGCCTGTGAACATACCGACCAAATTACGATCACCGTGCAGAGCGGAGGGGTACCTACCATTACGGGGGACAGTCTGGTCTGTATCGGGGATAGCACCACCCTGATAGCAGAGGCAGGCTTTGAGACTTACCTCTGGTCTACCGGAGATACCGTGCCTAATATCCGGGTGCCAGGAGGCGCTACCTATTCCCTGACCGTCACCACGGCGGGTAATGCGGACTGTCCGGGAGTAGGGGAATTTACCGTTGAGGTGTCGGAAGTGCCCCGGCCTTTTATCCGGGGGGATGCTAACATTTGTCCCGAAGGTCGACAAAGTACTATTCTGAGAGCTACGGCTGGTTTCCAAAGTTATGAATGGCAGAATGTACAGGGAAGTAGTTCGCTTGAGTTTTTTGAGATAGACTCTACCGGCTTAGTTACTCTAACGGTAGTTGATGCGAACAACTGTCCTACTACAGATAGTGTAGTGGTAGAGTTATTGCCCGAACCTATTCCCGAAGTGATGGGAGATGGCAATCTCTGTACTGGAGGACTGGATACCCTGTCGGTAGGAGATAATGTTTTTTCGGCCACCTGGTCCGGTCCGGGCTTTCGACCACTGGATATTTTGGTACAATCCGTTGAGGTTAATCAACCCGGTATATATAATGTAGAGATAGAAGATACATTAGGCTGTGTAGGCCGAAATACCTTTGAAGTAATCGACCGACCCAATCCGATACCGTCCATTACAGGCGATCTGACTTTTTGTCAAAATGAAAGTACTACCCTGAGCGCACCGGATGGCTTTTCGACCTACTTCTGGTCGACCGGAGATACTAGTCAGGTAATTATCGTCGACTCCGTGTTCACGATTGACCTGACGGTGGTAGATACCTTTGGTTGTCGGGGCTCCACCTCGGAAGTGTTAGATACTTTTCCACTGCCCCGACCAGTGATCAGTGGTCTGGATTATATCTGTGAAGACGGGGCTACCACCATAGTAGCCGATACCTATCCAGCCTATCTTTGGTCTACGGGCGATACGACTGCTGCCATTACGGCTGATGCGGCGATTGAATACAGGGTGACCGTTACGGATGGGAATGGCTGTCCGGGTAGTGGCAGTTTTACCATTAGTCAACGCCAAAACCCTACCCCAAGTATGGTGGGCGACACGGTAATCTGTCCGGGGGCTTCTACTTTACTGGAGGCCGGAGAAATGTACAGCTCTTATCAATGGTCGACCGGCGCTTCTGCCTCCAGTACGCTGGTAGATGCGGGTGGTCCGGTGGGCCTTTCCGTTACGGATAATTTTGGTTGCCCCGGAGAAGTGCAGCGTGAAGTTGTGCAGCTCATGGCGCCCGTTCCGGGAATTAGTGGCGATACGGCTTTTTGTGTAGGAGATAGCGTGCTACTTACCGCAGAGGCCGGCTTCCAAAGGTATGAATGGCCGGATGGCTCGGATACCCTTACTTTTACGGCCCGTACCGGAGGTGTCCTTTCCCTGACGGTGGTCGATACCAATGGTTGTGTAGGTACTAATACACTGCAATTGGAAGAACGCCCGGAACCTGTTTTTTCGGTGAGTGGAGATACCTTGTTTTGTGCTAATGAGAGTGGTATCATT
The DNA here is from genome assembly GCA_028565815.1 of Cletocamptus dominicanus. Taxonomy (NCBI): domain Eukaryota; kingdom Metazoa; phylum Arthropoda; class Copepoda; order Harpacticoida; family Cletodidae; genus Cletocamptus; species Cletocamptus dominicanus. The sequence continues at coordinate 6,758 of JAOXNT010109140.1, read as the reverse complement.
ACGGCCCCATTGGGCTTTAATTCCTATAGTTGGAATAATGGGCGTAGTACCCGGGCAATTGAGATATTTGAGCCCGGAAACTATGAAGTGACGGTGGTCGATGATTTAGGTTGCACCGGAAGTGCGGTGATCCAGGCCGATACGGTATCCATTCCACAGCCCGAAATCTTAGGCGGTGATTATATCTGCGAAACTGGAACCCGACTACTGTTTACGCAAAGTTTCTCAGGGTATCAGTGGTCTACCGGAGATACCACCGCCGCGGCTTTGGTCAATCGACCGGGTATCTACTCCCTAACAGTTACGGATGTCAATGGCTGTCAGAATACAGCTATTAGTTCGATTCGATTACAACCAGATCCGGAGCCCTCGATCATCGGGGACGATATTCTGTGTCCCGGGGAGTCGGTCGAGCTGTCTACTACTTTTTTATACGATGAATACAATTGGTCGACCGGAGAAAATACGGCGAGCATCAGGACTACTTTCATGCCTGAAATAGCCGTAGAAGTAAGAGACACCTTTGGTTGTATAGGTGCGGATACCATACAGCTCACTTCCGTGGAAAATCCAACGGTAAGTATTGCCGGGCAACTGGATATTTGTGATGGGGAAGGAGCGATTTTACAGGCTACGCCGGGCTTTGTCGACTATCAATGGTCGGACGGAACGGATAGTGTCGCAACTATCGGTAGGGTAGATGGTATTTATACCGTTACCGTGACCGATGCCAACGGCTGTTTTGCGCAAGCTTCCCAGACCCTGGAAGTAAATGACAATCCCAAACCGGTCATCCAGGGCACACCCACTATTTGCGAAGGCGAAACGGCGACACTTTCGGTACGGGATAATTTTCTGGATTACTCCTGGTCGAACGGTGATACCAGTCGTTTTACGCAAGTGACTGAATCCGGCGTATACATCATTGAGGTAGCCTCTCCCGGCAACTGTTTCAATCGGGATACCTTTGAAGTACAGGTGAATATTCCCCGGCCCAGCCCGCTGGCCAATGCAGAATTAGATGTCTGTGAGGGGGAAACGCTGGCCCTGGACGCTGGCCCTGGCTTCTTAAATTACGAATGGTCGACCGGAGCGACCACGCAAAGTATATCTACCACCACTGGAGGCCAGTTTGGCTTGAGTGTAATTGATACCAACGGCTGTCGTACCAGTACGAATATTCTGGTTAATTTACGGAATTTGCCCACTCCGTCAATTACTGCACCGGCAGTTTTCTGTAAAGGCACCCCGGTTACATTACTGGCCAATGGTAATTTCCGAACTTATGAATGGTCTAATGGCGAGTCTGGTGATATCATTGAAATTACAGAAGGGGGCAGATATGAGTTGTCGGTTACAGATAATAATGGTTGCCGGGGGACTACTGCCGTTGACTTAGCTGAACGAGAAGCCCCGGAAATTGAAATCCAGGGGGATCTGAAAATATGTAAAGGAGATACCACCGTTTTGAGTGTGCCGGAGGGCTTTTCCTATTATGTTTGGACCAATGATACGAATGAACCCAGCCTGGTGGTAAGCGAGCCCGGTGACTATGGCGTATTGGTGGTAGGTGATAACGGCTGTGTCGGAGTAGATGAAGTACAAGTGCTTTTCCGACCCGATCCACTTCCGGTAATTACCGGCGATTTGGAAAAATGTGAAAATGAAACGGGGATATTGGATGCCGGAGCAGGATTCGAATCTTACGCCTGGCTACCATCCGGGGAGATGAGCCAGCAAATCAATGTAGATTCTGCAGGTATTTATGAAGTTCGGGTAGTAGATGATTTTGGCTGTGAGAATATTGCCCGGGCCATTGTACGGGACGTGGCGGCTCCTGACCTGCGTATCGTTGCACCTCCCGGAATTTGCCCGGGAGACACAGCTCAGTTACAGATCGATAGTAATTACGCTAGTATTAGTTGGTCGACCGGAGCGACGAGCCCTTCCTTAGATATAACCCTTCCCGGGGTTTATCAGGTATCGGTGACGAATACGGCGAATTGTGTTACAACCGACTCCGTAGACATCCTAGCCTTTGTTAATCCTGTGTTTAACTTTCTGGGTGATACTGTGATTTGTGAAGGGGAGACCGCCCGTATTGCGCTGGATCGTACTTTTCCGGATATTCAATGGTCAACCGGTGCTATGGGCGTAACGAGTATCCAGGTGGATAGTACCGCTGCTTATCAGGTGGTGGTTACGAACGCAGATGGCTGTACCACCCCGGGTATCAGAAATATTCTGGTCAATCCGGCCCCGCCCGCTTTACCAGGCCCGGATACGGTCCTGAACTGTTTTAATCCGGAAATTCAGATTGGTTTAGGGCCTGAAAATTATGCCGTCGATGTGAATTTATCCTGGCAGGGCCCGGGAATCAGTGCCGCCGGCCAGAATCAGTTTCAACCAACTATCGATGTACCTGGTATCTACACTTTGCAGACCCAGAATGTGCTTACCGGATGTTTCTCTCCAGAAGTGAGTATTCAAGTTGATGATGTCCAGTATGTGCCAGTTGTAACACTCAGTAGTGACGGTATGGTAGACTGTATTGAGCGTACGGCCTTTATTGATGGCACCGGGACTGCCACCGGCCCGGCGCTAGAATATCAATGGTTGTTTGGGGCTCAGGACAGCCTGGTGGCGGAAAATGTTTTAGGCGTGCAAGTTGACCGGGCAGGACAGTATACCCTCTCAGTACTGGATACGCAGACGGGCTGTACTAATCAGGATAGTATTCAGTTGGCGATTGACGTGGTTGTCCCGGTGGCTGATATTGCACCGGTAGATATTTTAAGTTGCGCCGTTCCGACGCAAACCTTACAAGCCATTGGTGAATCAGGGGCAAATTTAATCTACACCTGGGTAGCTATCTCGAATCCCCAGGATTCGATCTTAGGTCAATCATTAGTGGTGAATCAACCGGGTATGTATACTTTGATTGTTGAAAACACGAATAATAACTGCTTTACCAGCGACCAGATTCAGGTACGCCGCAATGATACCCCACCGGATATTTCCGCAGGCCCGGATATCGAGTTGGACTGTAATCAACCCGATGTCCAGCTCGGGGCGCCTTTTGCCGAAGAGCGCTGGATTATCAACTGGACCAAAACCAATGATCCGGATTTCCAGACGGCTATGTTGCGGCCCGTTGTGAGTGAGGCGGGGCAGTATAATCTGGAAGTGTTTGATCCGCTGAATGGCTGTACCTCCTACGATACAGTAGAGGTAAGTGTCTACGAAGATCGTCCACAGGGAGTAGCTTTAACCGTTTCTCCGGAACGCTGCTTCGGAGATGCCGACGGGCAGATTGTCATTGGAAATGTAAGTGGAGGGGAAGGGCCTTACCTTTTCAGTTGGAATGATCAGGCCTATACCACCGCAACAACCTTAACGGGTTTACCCGCAGGACGTTTTCCCTTTCGGGTACAAGATATCAGAGGTTGTGAATACGATACGGTGGTGTTTATCCAGCAGGGAGTCGACCCCTTGCTGGAATTGGGACCAGATCGGTATATTCGACAGGGAGAATTCGTACGGCTCACCGCTTTGGAGAATATTGATGATGATCGGATTGAAGAACTGCGCTGGTTGCAGCCGGACACCCTGGAATGTTCTGATTGTCCCGTCCAGCGACTTGCTCCCCTGCGCACCACCGAATTCATTGCTACGGTAGTGGATGAAAATGGCTGTAGAAGCACCGATTCGGTCATGGTATTTGTAGATCGCACCAAGAGCGTTTATATCCCCAACGCCTTTTCTCCCAACGGAGATGGCTATAATGATCGGGTGACGGTCTTCGCTTCCGCAAATGTAAAAGAAGTGCTTACTTTCCGCATCTTTGAACGAAGAGGTAATATGATGTTCCAGCGCGACAACTTCCCGGCCAACGATCTGGGGCTGGGCTGGGACGGCTTCCATCGGGGCCGTCTGATGAATAGCCAGGTCTTTGGCTATTATGCCGAGGTGGAGTTTCAGGATGGGGAGATCGTTATTTTTGAGGGGGATATTAGCTTGATACGCTGATTTCCCTTTCGGGAAAAGAAAAAGCACTTATTGACTTTGGCTTACCAGATTTTAATCGTAATATTACGATAGATATGGGACTAACCAAAACAGAAGCGTTTACTGTAGATCAGAATGAACTGGCTACTATTTGTAAAGCACTCGGGCATCCTGCCCGGATAGCCATTATCCAGCATTTGCTGAAGGTCGATTCCTGTATTTGCGGGGATATCGTAGATGAACTACCCCTGGCACAGGCCACGATCTCCCGTCATTTGAAAGAGCTGAAAGCAGTGGGTATCATCAAAGGGACCATTGAGGGTACGAGTATCAACTATTGTATTGACGCTACGCGCTGGCGAGAAATACAGCAATTACTAAATGGCTTATTTAATGCTTATGTGAGTGATCACCATTGTGAGTGCTAAAAAATTTATGTGTATTAATCGTAATATTGCAATATATAAATATAGAACTGATGTCACTTTATCCTGAACTGATCCACTTTGCGCAATCTTGTATTGCTGAATTTGAACAGATTTCGGGGAAGCGTAAAGCTTTACTGGAAAAACTAGCGAATTATATTCGTACTCAAAAGCAGAAACCTGGTCAGGTTGCGCTTCATTTTATCTGCACCCATAATTCACGGCGTAGCCATTTGAGTCAGATCTGGGCGGCTACCGCCTTAGCCTACTATGGAGTAGGGGAGGTCCAGACCTTTTCCGGAGGAACGGAAGCAACGGCTTTTCATCCGAATGCCGTTGCCGCCCTGCAAAGGGCGGGCTTTCAAATTCATAATCCGGGTGGGGAGAATCCGCATTATCAGGTAAGTTTTGCTGAGGAGGGACCTTCCATGGAGTGTTTTTCTAAAGTTTACGATGATCCTTTTAATCCTGACAAAGCATTTGCGGCGATTATGACCTGCTCAGATGCTGACGAAAATTGTCCTTACATCCCGGGTGCTGCTTTTCGCCTGGCCCTGACCTATGAAGACCCCAAAGTAGCCGACGGTACGCCATGGGAAGTAGAAAAATACGATGCTACGGTCCGTCGGATCGCCAGGGAATTGCTTTACGCTTGTTCATTGACCAAATCCTACCCAAATGACTAAAACAGCTCGAAAACGACTATCTTTTCTGGATCAATATCTGACGCTTTGGATTTTTCTGGCGATGGCCTTCGGGGTCGCTTTGGGGTATTTTTTACCCGCTTCGGCAGATGTTGTCAATTCTTTCACGAGAGGTACGACCAATATTCCCATTGCTATTGGTTTGATTTTAATGATGTATCCACCCTTAGCCAAGGTGAATTATAAAATGTTGCCGCAGGTATTTCGGAATACAAAAATACTGGGGCTTTCTCTGATTATGAATTGGATAGTGGGGCCGCTTCTGATGTTTGTACTAGCCCTTCTTTTCCTGCGGGATTATCCGGAGTATATGACGGGACTAATTCTGATTGGATTAGCGCGTTGTATTGCCATGGTCATTGTTTGGAACGATCTGGCGGAAGGTAGCCGGGAATACGGTGCCGGTTTGGTCGCGCTAAACAGCATCTTCCAGGTCTTCTTTTACAGCTTCTACGCCTGGATTTTTATTACGGTTCTGCCCCCTTATTTTGGTTTCGAGGGGGCACTGGTAGATATTTCGATTGCTACCGTAGCCGAAAGTGTGGCCATTTATCTGGGGATTCCTTTTCTGGCAGGCTTTTTAAGTCGCCTTATTTTGGTGAAAACCAAAGGAGAAGATTGGTATCAGACCAAATTCATTCCCTTTATTTCACCCATTACCCTGATTGCTTTGCTCTTTACCATTGTGGTGATGTTTAGTCTGAAGGGGGAACTGATCGTAAAAATTCCTATGGATGTTGTGCGCATCGCGATTCCTTTGTTAATCTACTTCGGTCTTATTTTTGTGATCAGTTTCTTTATTGGTAAGGCATTAGGGGCCGATTATCCACGCAATGCGGCCCTGTCTTTCACTGCTGCCGGAAACAACTTTGAATTAGCTATCGCGGTGGCTATCGCTGTATTTGGGCTAAACTCGGGTCAGGCATTTGCCGGGGTGATTGGACCATTAGTGGAAGTGCCGGCCCTGATTGCCCTGGTGAACCTGGCATTTTGGTTGAGAAAGAAATATTATCCTGCTTTGAGTGAGGAATAAGTTCGCTCTGGTTGAAAGTGGCTGTAACCAAAGACCAATAAAAAGTCCCGCTTAGACAAGCAGAAGGGGATTGGTTCTAATCGACAGCCCTAGCTCAGACAAATAAGGTTCCCCTTGTCAAGCAGGACTGATTGGTTCTAAAAACCAGTTTTGTCATTGTCCCGTAGGGACAGGACGTGGGTAGAAAAAATGAGGATTCAAATGAATAAAACGGTGCCGTAGGTACCGAATGTGATCTCTTTAGTCATACACCTGTCGTACCTAACGGCACGATTGATCATCTTAAGCTCTTCTTTTCTACCCATCTTGCGTACCTAACGGCACGCATTTCTATAGTTTTACTAACTTATCCTAGAACCAACCACCCCTGCCTTCAAAAGGTGGACAAATTATCAGGTCAAAGAAAGGATTGGATAAAAAAAGGCCCGTCCACCACTAGTAGCGAACGAGCCTCCTTTTTTTGCGAAAGCGAGAAGATTAAATCGTATACGCCAGTTTTAAACCAAAGCTGGTGCCCCGACGAAAACGGGTAATATCATACTCCTGACCTTTAAAGGTCATAATCGTATTGGTATTCGGGTTCAATAA
>JAOXNT010109029.1:0-14457 GCA_028565815.1 Cletocamptus dominicanus | reverse complement strand
CACTCGATCGTGTCATTTGGAGGACAGCTCAATACGGCTGGAATGTTATCCTCTACCTTAACGTAAGCCCATGCCTCATTGTAGTTGTCAATCTGACCGTTGATAGAATCGCCAAATACCCCACTCATGTTGGCATCATCCCACACTCGTAAGACCACCTCAACATAACCAGGATCAAGTACACCGTCACCGTTTACATCGACTGTCGCACTAGATGCGTCTTCACAGCATACCTTAACAAACTGTCCACCATCTGTATCATCATTGCTATACACGTCAGGCTCAGACAAGTAGCCTCTCGGTGCTGCATTGCTAAATGTCAAGTTATTATTGTGACCATTAGCTCCTTCATTGGTGCAAGCTCCTCCAGATGTCCTTCTGATCTCTGCATATACAGGTCCACACTCATCAAAAGACGCGTTATCGACTGCTTCAACAAAAACCTTAGCACTGGACTCCCCAAGTGTAGAACCCGGAGATAAGGATATAACTATATCTTGTACTGTTGAGACTACAGGCGCAACTTGGTCAATCACGTCTACAAAGAACTCGCATACTGTCTCGTTACCACAAGGATCTGTAGCAATATATCGCACTTTCGGTCTAGAGCCTTTGGTCACATTGGTTAATAGAACCTCAAGGTCACCACCTTCGAATGTACCCGTAACATCAATCTGGCCTCTTCCGATTACCTCAGCCTGGAAAGAACCACCATTAGTACATACATCCTCTAGTTTAGTCGGATTAGGCAATACTACCTGACCATCACAGCCCCAAGGTTGCGTACTTATCGTGATATCGTCAATGCATTCACCAAGCTTAGGACCTTCTGTATCAAGTACCTTAATTACTTGAACATGAGTTCTTGGGTTGTCTGCCGTAGCAGGACCACACATATCTCTAACCTTCCAGGTTCTAAGTATCTCGTAAGAACCTTCGCAGATATCATAGATCTCATCCGTGACATTAACTGAAGCTCCACATAGGTTACCCGCCAGTTGTACAGGTACACCATCCACTGTTGGAAATCCTGTACCGTCATCATCAATACCAGGAATGCCATTTGGCTCGATCAGACGTGGATCAGCAGCCACCTCGTCACAAGAAAATGGATTATTGATATCGAAATCTTCTGGGAAGACTACATCCTCTAAGTCAAAACCTGTAATTGTAATAGTCTGAACACAACTCACTACATTACCAGACTCATCCTCTAGGTAGAAGGTTCTTGTGATAACTCCACGTGGATCAGAGCAAGCACCATTGTCAACAAACTCGTCTTCGTACCATGTATTGAAGGTCGGCTCGCAAGTAGTAACTATCACCTCGCCAGTAAGTAGGTTACCAGCTGCGTCTCTTGCATCAGGATCTACGTTACAAGCGATCTCTATATCACCAGGACACTCTATCTCTGGGACTAACTTTTCCTCGATCGTTACAAAGCCCCAGCAAGTATTACCACTGCCTTGACAGTCTGTAATGCTAACTTCAAATGTCTCACCGGCATCAGAGAGGTCAAAGGCATTAGGGTGTGGATTACCAGAGGCATCCTCAATCGTAATACAGTAATCATCATAGCATCCGTAGTTACTTCCCTCAAGGATCATGTCAGCAAAGATTTCTGCTGTACAGTCAGATCCCAAAGACAAATTAATCGCATTGTTACAAGTCAGATCATCCGTTTGTGGCTCAAACTCAATAACTGTATAAACAAACTGACATTCTGCGGTATTTCCTGATGCATCTGTAGCTGTAGCCGTAATTATGGTCTCGCCTGGAGGTAGAGGGTCAGCAGTGATGTCAGGACTGTAAGTCACAACAGCCGAACAATTGTCCGTCGTTGCAGCACCACCTGGCACAAAGTAATCACATGCTCCTGGATCAAGATTGATCGTCTGGTCGAGCGGGCATGTAATTGTAGGAGCTAGATTGTCAACTACTGTCACAGTAGGCGTACAGTCAGCCATATTACCACAAGGGTCAGTGACAACTAATCTAACAACAACCTCTCCGAGGTCATCGCAAGTGAACATTGTTCTGTCCATTGCAAAGGTCAACGCGTCTGCATCAGAACAAGCATCAGAAACACTTGTGATCACGTCTACGTGACTGATTGTAGCAGTACCATTCTCGTCCAATTCAACTTCAATGTCCATACAGACTAATTCTGGAGCCGTATTGTCCTCGATAGTGATTACTTGATCACCTGTGGAAACGTTACCGCAAGGGTCAGTTGCTGTCCATGTACGAGTAATCACACCACTAAGACCGCAACCCTGAGTCATTACATCCGTAAACTCTATAGTTATATTGGCAGGAGCTGCACAATTGTCAACTGCAGATGCCATACCTGTATCCGCTGGATCAGTTGATTCACCACACTCTACAGTCTCATTTAATGGTAAGGTCAGGACTGGAGCCGTTGTATCTTGGAAAGACACCCGCTGCGTCCATGTCATACTGTTACCAGCATCATCAGTAGCAATCCACTCATAAAGATCCGTGTACGCATAAAACTCACACATAGCAGGATCATTACCTTGACCACCTACAAAGTTATTCTGAATATCAGTTACAGGGTCTGTGCAATTATCCGTAAGCATATCAGAGGTCATCACAAAAGGACTAAACCCTGCAGCCTCTTCACAACTTAGTGTCATATCAACTGGGATCCCCGCTGCCAAAGTAGGCGCTTGAGTATCAACCACCTCTACATCAAACTCACATGTTGCAGCATTACCATCAGCATCAGTTACTGAATATACTACAGTATACATACCTACATCTTGGTTACTACCGCTAGCTGGGCCAGAAGTCAATACCGGTGTAAGAGGATTGTCACAGTTATCATACGCTACTGGTATTGACCAGTTTACGAATGCAGAACACTCATCAACATCAGCCGCAAAGACTAGCGGCTGACTAGGACAGTTAGCAAATACAGGCATCTCGCTATCGATAACTGTTATATCAACAGTACAAGACTCAGCGTTACCGGCGGCATCAGTAGCTGTAATCGTAACTACTACGATATCTCCAGGATTAGGTCCAAACTGAGTACCAGCTTCAGGTGACTGAGTAATTGTTATATCACCAGCAGGTGAGCAATTGTCCGTCGCTACCAAGCCGTTAATCAAGTTTGGCACTGTACCGGCACATCCCTGTACATCCATTGCACTAGGGCAAACAAACTCTGGAGCATCATCATCTTGTACGGTCACCACGAATGAACATGTCGCTGTATTGCCACTAGCGTCTGTCGCAGTCCAAGTTACTGTCGTAGTACCAAGGTCAAAAGTGTGACCACTCAATGTATTATCACTAGCACTACTAGATGAAGTATAATCATGTACTAGGCTCGTCAATGGAGCACAGTTCTCGTTAAATGTAGCATCAAATGCAGTGCTACCCATCACAAACGTACAGGCATCATTGGTACCACGTACAGTGATCGCACTCTGATCAGGACAAGCAAGAACTGGATTCTCTGTGTCGACAATATTTACATCGAATGTGCAAGTAGCTTGGTTGCCACTAGCATCTGTAGCTATGTAGGATAGTGTATACATGCCAGGAGCTACATCAACATCACCCTGAGCAATTGCATTTGCAGGATCAGCGGCAACTGTCACACCACTACAATTATCTGTGGCAACCGGTATACTCCAGTTTGCTGCTGCATTACAATCATTAGTAAATACGTCAAACGTAAACCCTGGATCTGGACAGTTAGAAAATACTGGATCTTCATCATCGGTAACAGTTACTGTGAAGGTACATGGTGTTGCAACCTCGTTACCAGCTCCATCAAAAAACGTGTAAGTCACTGTTGTTACTCCGACAGGAAAAACATCACCAGAATTAAGACCTGATTCAATCGTACCTAGGGTACCATTAGGGTCACAGTTGTCAGTGAACATTGGTAAATCGTAAGTAACAATCGCCCCACAAACACCTGGATCGCTGCTAACCATAATATCGCTAGGACACGATGTCACAGTAGGGCCAACAACATCAGTTATAGTGATAATCTGGTCAACTGTTATCGACTGTCCACAATCATCAGTAGCAACCCATGTTCTGGTCAGAATAGTCTCATTAGTCGACTGTGACGACGTGGTAACTTCACTGAAGTCAACCGTCACTGCAGTTACACAATTATCGCTGAAGGTAAGAATTGGTACTGCTGGAATTGCATCTCCACACTCTACCGTAGCATCCGCTGGCTCAACTTGATCAAGCGTTGGTGCTTCGGTATCTGGCACAATGATCAAATCACTTGTAGCAGTATTGGTATTACCACAAGCGTCTGTCGCTGTCCATGTAACTGTCGTAGTACTAGCCGTGCAGTAATCTAGCGCAGTCGGAGTGAAGTCATACGATACATCGACCAACTCGCAGTTGTCGCTTGCTGAGTAGTTATTCTCCAACCATTGCGTAACAGTCGCAACTGGATCACTTGTACTACCGAAATCATCACAATCTAACGTGAGATCCGCCGTAGTTGAAATCATAGGCACCTCCGTATCAGGTACAATGATCAAGTCGCTTGTGGCAGTATTAATAAGTCCACACGCATCCGTCGCTGTCCACGTTACAGTAGTCGTGCTCGCTGTACAGTAGTCTAGAGCCGCTGGCGTGAAGTCATAAGTAACAGATACTAGCTCACAGTTGTCGCTCGCTGAGTAGTTATTCTCTAACCACTGCGTAACCAAAGCTGTTGGGTCTGTAGTACCATTGATTTCTGCGCATGTCAGCGTAAGATCCGCTGTCGTTGTAATTGTAGGAATCTCCGTATCTGGCGTAATTACCAAATTACTAGTCGCAGTATTGGTATTACCACAGGCATCGGTCGCTGTCCATGTTACGACTGTGTTACTTGCTGCGCAATAATCTAGAGCTGCAGGAGTAAAGTCATAGGTTACTGTAAAGTCACTGCATACATCTGATGCCGAGTAATTGTTCTCTAACCACTGAGTAATCAATGCTCCAGGATCTGTAGTGCCATTGATCTCAGCACAGGTAAGTGTAAGATCCGCTGACGTAGTAATCTCTGGCATCGTAGTATCTTCTATGATAAATGATGCAAACTCAGTAACAGTATTACCACATCCATCCTCTGCTGTAAAGGCATATACTGCCTCACTTGTGTTTCCACAACCACTAATCGTGTTAAGTAACTGTGCTGTCCATGTAGGATCATCACAATTATCCGTCGCAACTGCACCACCAAAGCTAGCTACCCATGCATCACGGGCAGTAGTATTACCTGATCCGTCACACTCAACAGTCATATTCATCGGTGATGTCGTAACCGTAGGTGCTGTCTGATCCGTAGTGATCGACAATGCGTAGCTATTGGTACACCCAGCATTGGTTGTCAACGTATACGTTATCGTATACGTACCACATGCGGGAGCTACAAATATACCTCCTGTACCAGCACCATTATCTGTCACTCCTACTCCAGTAAACACACCACCATCAATCGTAGGTGTAAGATTTACAGTCGTTGCTCCCATTGATGATCCTGTAGGGCATGGGTCTAGGTTATCTGCCGTAAACGTAGGATCAAGTGCTGTACCATCTTGTACAGATACAACCATATCCACAGTCTCGTCACATATCTGTGGACCAACTCCATTACATGCTGCATTGGTGATCGTTTCAGTGTAACTTACTGTGTATGTACCACTGACATCGCCACCTGTCGGTGTTAATGTAACCACACCTGTACCTGCATCTATAGTCGCAGTTGCATTAGTTACGTTATCTACGATAGACCATGAGCCCACTGCTGTTGCGCTATATGTAGGACTACTCACATTAGGCGTGAACGTCTGCGCTGGATCACCAGCAGAAATACACACTTCATTCTGTATATCGAATGATGGCTGTGGTTGCTCACTTATGTATATGAATGCTGTCTCATCTGCGGCGTCGCAATCTCCACCTGTAGGATCGACTACTACACCTGTTGCAGGATCTACCGTAGGAGCATTATAGGTCATTTCATAACATCCTGGCTCTGTGTATGAAAGTGTCTGGTCTACAATCACTCCGCTAGCAGGACCACTTGTCAATGTCCATTCTCCACCATATGCATTTCCGCTTGAGAGACTGGCATCTATCATACCCTCTAAGTCATATATTCCTGTTGGGTTGATTGCACATTCTATGTTTTGGTCGTTCAATACGACTACCTGTTGCTCTACTACGATGATATCCTTACAGATGTTCACTGTACAACCAGGCTCGCCTAGTGATGCACATACTGTATATGTACCTGGCTGAGCTCCCATACTGTAGAATGTACCCGTAAGACCTGTATCCTCTACGTTACCAGGCCCTGTAGAAGATCCACCTGCTAGACCACCGTACCATGTAATGAAGTCAGGATTAGTAGGTATAAAATTACCCGTAACGGTCAGGCCAGTCTGGTTATCCGCTGTTGTACAGACAAAGTCAGCAGCAACAATATCGAGGTTACTTGGCTGACCAATCACCTCTAGTACTTGTTGTGTAAACTCTGTACATGTCGTTGTAGGATTAGGTATGAAACCACCACATGCTATGGCTGTTGTCTCTGTCATGGTAATCGTAGTAGTACCAGGAGCGACTACTGTAACTAGACCAGTGAGCGGATCAACAGTCGCAACTGCCGGATCACTAGACACAAAGACGCGACCATTAGCTAACGGCAGCAAAAACTCATAGTCTGGGCTAGTCAAATAGTCATTTACTATATCATACTCGATGGCATTGATACCATCGAAACACACTGCATCAGGTAAATCAAATGATGGCGTCGGCTTCTCACCTACCGCAATCTCAAGGTCTACACTGCCGCAAGCATTAGTATACTCTAGCTCGTAGCAACCTGGATCAGTGAAGAACATATTGTTGCCGAATATAGCAGCCGATTGACCAATTAGGTTAGGTGCATTCGTAACCGTCCAAGTACCGCCACCGGTACCACCTGTAAGGTAGCCTGATAGATCAACGATACCTCCTGTATAATTAGAAAGTACACCTGCTATTGTAGCGGGTGGGAAATTTACTGCTAAACTAAGATTAGTAGTACCTACCTCTGTAGCGCAACCAATGAATGAATTAGCTACCGCAGTAGGTGCTGACTCGACTACTACATCCTGACAGAATACCTGTGTGCAACTTCCTGTCCCAACCTCAGCACAGATTGTGTAGGTCCCATCGGCAGCTGGTGGTGTAAATACTCCACCAGCATCAGGGCCTGTACCGTTGTCTACAACTCCAGTACCAAACCATCGCACTCTAGCACCATCTTCGATAGCAGGAGCACTACATGTAGGCCATGCCTCTAGTGGATTAGTAAGTGCTAATGCTTGACTCCCCCCAGCACAAACTGGGCTCGTGACAGAGAATGTAGGGTCGTCACTAGGAAAGACTGTGATATCAAACTCTATTGCTTGATAACAGCCAGGCTCTGAAGTATTCTGAGACGGATTGTCCTCCATAGTATAGGATACGGTATGACAACCTACTCCTGCCACTGCAGGATCAAACGTAGCAGTACCGTCAACATTATCCGTAAGGCCGGCTTGTACGGCATAATCATAAGGAGGATTACCACCAACGAAAGTAGCATCTCCATTGAATCCAAATACCCCAAGAGGATCTGTAGATGCATCTGGTGTGCCTGTGATCGTAAATGCACCATCGGTCAAACAAACAGCAGTTTGAGATGTCGTCTGCAGGACAGGATAAAAGCAGGTATTCTGAACACTAAGTGTTGTGTTACTGGTCACACCAGCAGCCATTGGCCCTTCTACACTCATTGTATATCCTTCGTACTCTACATGTGCAAAGACTTGGTAGTAGGATCCAACTGGTGCCTCCAATTCTACACCTTGGGGAGAATTATAAACGACACATCCACCAGGTGTTCCACAATATGTAAACATTTGTGTGCCTGCAACTAATGGATCTCCTTGAGGGCCAGGCGTAATCTCTTCGTCTAATGGACTCGGATCATAACCTCCAAAAACACTATTAATTGTCCACAGTTGTCCAGGAGGCAAAGCGGCACCACTAGGCCCTGTAACTATTACGAGCTCCATAAATGTACCATTATCAGCATTTACGTCAGAGTCATTATTGCATACGCAAGGATCATCTATCGTAAACTCAAAGTCACAATCTGCTGGAATGAAAATCTCCGCTGCATCGGTTGCTGTGCAACCATTAGCATCTGTAACCGTGTACTCCACAGTCACAGTACCTGGGGTAAGACCTGTAGCATCAAACGTTACATCAACTGTTGTTTCATTAGTTAAGTTACCCGCATCCGTAGCACCAGTACCTCCATCATTAGTGATTGTCCATGCATGTGTATATGGCATATCACAGCCAGTAGGATTACCACTTAGGATCGTGGTACCCGCTACACATACATTAAGCGTACCCGATACATTGGCCTCTAGATCAGGCATCAATGTATAGGTCTGAGTACACTCTTCTACATTACCACAAGCGTCAGTTACTGTCCATACCCGCTCTACGGTGGTAGGACATAAAGCAGTTGGCATCGGTGTATCTGAATACGAATAAGTCATGTCTGCAACTGAGGTGCAATTATCTGTAACCACACCACCAACTCCAGCAAACCCTGTAGCATCCATTGTAGTCAAAGGAAGTGCTGACGGACCACAACCAACTACTGTCTCATCAGTAGGACAAGTCGTAATCATCGGTGCCATGTTATCCTCTACTGTGATGTTCATGGCGCAAGTAGCGGTATTTCCACAGTCGTCAGTCACTGTAAATGTACGTACGATAGCTCCTCTAGGATTAGCACTACCAGTGCATGCCATAACTGCAGAATCATCATCTTCAAATGTCACGTTAAATCCACAAGCTTCCGTAATATCAGCCGCATCTATCGTCTGTACCACTGCCGTTAGATCTGGAACACAATCAACATCAACACTCACTGTTACATCAACTGGACAAACGTCAATAACTGGTGGAGTGGTATCATCTATATTGATTGTTTGCATATCCGAAGCTTCATTACCACAAGCATCAGTTACTGTAAAGGTACGCGTTACGACAGTCGGGCAAGTACCCGCCATAGCATCTATATAAGTGATATTCACTTCGCAGTTGTCAGATACAGAACTACCCGTCTCAGCAGTGAAATCAGCCTCTGTGATGCTTACGGCAGTCTCGCTGTATGCAAGCGCTGTCAGTGCACCATTCATGATGTCACCAGTACCACATCCCTCTACATCTATATCATCAGGTGCAGTGATCAAAGGATCCGAATCATCCGTCAATGTAATGTCCTTAGTCGTTGTACCTGTATTACCGCACTCATCAGTCACTTGTAGCTCGATCGTAATCGTCGTAGGGCAAGCAACACCTAGATCTGCGTTATCAAAGTTAATGGAAGTTGCATAAGGATCTGGGCTGCCAGCAATTTTAATCATTGCCGTAGTACTTACGTCGAAAACACTCGGGTCGATGGGATCGTATAAACCACAGTTATCTGTAGAACCGTCCTCTACCTCTGCTGCAGTAAGTGTAGCTGCACAAGTTGCATCAAGCATTAGCGCTATAGGGTCAGCCGTCACCATTGCGGTAGGCGCTACGTTGTTATCTAATACATTGATACGCTGGAAACTAAACCCACCACTACCATCAGGACCTGAAGAAACAGAATTACCACAAGCGTCAGTGATGGTCCATGTTCTTTCTACTCTATATTTCCGCTCTCTTGCCGCAGGCGTACATACGCCTCCCGGGTGAGGTATTACAACATCACTGTAAGCAATCATAAACCCGTTAGCAAGGGTCACCACTGAACCATCCCATGGAGCAGTAATCTCACCATCAAGGTCAGCAGGCATAATATCAACTGCTAGACAGTTATCACTGATCGTTGGCCAACCCTCTCCAAAGGCGGCCTCTAGGCTATGAGGATCAAGATCGTCTCCACACTCCACCATATCTGCCTGACCGAGATTCTCCGCAGGAGCTACAAAGGCAGGATCTGTCATATCAGATCCACTATAAGTAACCGTACATACTGTTGCATCGTTGCTACAAGCGTCACTTACTGTCACCTCGTATGTAATCGTCCAACCACAATCATCACCTGTTGTCATCGGAGGACCAATAACAGCTGAGAGAGGACCGCAATTATCTGTGTACAGTGCTAGAACGTCTGCCTCACTTGGCGCAGGTGGTGCATCTGCGAGACAAGCATTAATTCCAGACTGATCCAATACTGTGCAATCACCTGTTGGAGCCATACCGTCAGTGATACTCACTGAAACAGCAGGTGAGACAGTCTCATTACCACACTCGTCAATCACGTGTAGGAATACATCATCCGATGCTGGACATGCCGCTGTAAAGTCAAAATCTGTACCCTCAGCCAATGTAACCATTGCTATCGGTGTAGCGAATGTACCAGCATCGCCAGCGACTCCTGTAGTACTGATTGCTGTCACAAAATTACAGTTATCATCACTACCATCATCTATATCTGCAGCAGCTACAACTACTTCGCACAATGCATCTGCAGTATAAACCGCTGGTACTTGTGTCACTGCTGTAGGATCAGTGTCATCAGTAATACTCGCTGCAACCGCAGGAGAAACTACCTCATTACCACACTCGTCTATAACGTGTAGAAATACATCAACTGATGCGGGACATGCCGTTGTGAAATCAAAATCTGTACCCTCAGCCAATGTAACCATTGCTGTAGGTGCAGCGAATGTACCACCATCGCCGGCAGCACCTGTAGTACTGATACCCAAGACAAGCGTACAATTATCCGTACTACCGCCATCGATCGCCGAAGCCATGATAGTCGCCGAACAATCCGCACCTACGCTAGTAACAGCAGGCACCTGAGTCACAGCAACTGGGTCTTCAACATCCTTAAGTGTAAGCGTTGCCATGAAAGTCTCTGAAGCTCCACAAGCATCTGTAGCTGTCACTGTGACCACCTGTGTATCATCGCATGCCGCTCCGAAGGAGTCTCCAGCAGCAGGGCTCTGAGACAAAGCGACTGTGCAACCGCCCATAGTAGTAATACTAGGCAGCAAATCAGGTACTGTACCTGAACACTGTCCAGGATCATTATCTACATCTTGGTCTAAGCTACCAGGGGGATTCGTAATAGTTAATGGAGCAGACTGGGTGTAGGCCACATCAGTTGTTAAGATCGGCAACGCATTATTGGTACACTGATCAACAAAACTCAAAATGGAAATATTTCCAGCTACATCAGGGACTTGTGTAAAGGGTCCTGCAAAAGTTACAGGATTAGTCGTCACATTTGATATTGAAGCTATACCCGTGCCACCACCCATAGCTGAGAAATTGAGACCAATCTCATATCCCGAAGCACAACCACTGGGGAAGTTATTGAAGTCAACAATTATATCACCATTGCTACAAACACATACAGAATTGATGCTTATCTGTGCCTGCCCTGCCTGTGCTAACATAAATGTTAACGCTACCAGAACTATCCTTCGTAAAAAGGAGATCAGGCGACTACCTGGCTCGCGCCTAGGACAGCACGATTGGGTTTCAATAAAAGAGGGTGTAGATGTCACACTCATAGGATTAGTTTTTTGTCTACCCTTTGGGGGCATAAATGGTTAAAACATGCTCTTAAAAAAAATAAGTTACTAAAAACCAGCAATTTACGATTTACGAACTTCTAATAAGCTTTTAGTAGGACTTACCATACGCCACAAAGATGGATAATACAATTACTTAACCCTAATGACATATAGAAAATCAAGACGAACGGTGTAGTCTATTGTCTGAGTGGCAAATACATAATAAATTACTTTAATATGTAAGTCAATTAGCAAGCCCATACTACGCATGCTACACTTTTCAATACGTATCGGAAAAGCAAAGTCGAAGCGCAACGTGGGCTACCTAAAACCTCAGTTCAAAATAAAAAATAACTAGCCATGGGTATTCATTTAGTTTTTAGATAAGCAGACCTTACGATATGATGGCTACTCGAAAGTAAGTTACAGACCAAGCCCGAAAATTGATAGAGAACCTACCTAGTTTAACTCAACCTCCGACTGACTTAAACGCATTGGTGGTCCTAGCATTGGTCATCACACAGTCTAGCAACATGGTACGAATAGCTACGGCTATGAGTACTAAGGCTAAACGTGATATCAACTACAAACGACAGCAACGATTTATCCTACAGCTGCAATGGTTATCTCTGAAAATGACGAAGCTGGTCGTCATGTGGACCGATCTACAACCTCCGTTTATCTTATTCATTGATCGCACCACGTGGTACTTTGGCAAGCAACCAATCATTACTCTATGCATCAGTATTCTGGAAGAATGATTTAGCGTCCCATTGATTTGGTCACTACTAGATAAGAAGGGTAGTAGCAGGCAAAACGAACGTATTGATCCCCTTCAAAAGGTTATTGATGTTTTTGGAAAAGACAATGTAAAGGGACTCGTCGCAGACAAGGAGTCTACAGGTGGGCATTGTTTTGACCCGCATTATGCGTTGGAGAATTGTCATGAGCATCCAAAGCGCAACAAAATCAAGGTTTTGACGACTGAGGCATAGTCACCACTATGCTGAATGGAGTCGTGGAAGCCATAAGGTTGGCTTTTGACTGAAATGAAACGAACAATCGCCCCGAAAGAATGAGGAGCAATATGTGAAGTCAGAAATATTTGCTTCCAAAGAGCTTCTGCGGAGAAGAAAGCAAAATCAGAGGAGGGTTTGATTTTGAAGTGATCTTGATACGAAACAGTGTATCCAATGCATAATACGGGTTTAAATATCTGGATGACAACGACATACAATTCTTTATACGACTAACTAAGAATCAAAAAAATCAAGCGTCACAGTAGGTGTAGACCTATACTATCAGTAATAGAACGGAATAGGCGGCAAGTGAATGACATGTGATGCAAAGCGATATTGGCTTTGTGGTATACAAGTGTCTGTTGATGGCTTTAACTAAACGAAATGACAAGGGTAAGCTAGAGGGTGTCACCGTGGTAATTCAACTAAAAGATATGGAGGTAATCGAGCGATATGCAACGCCATGGTACCTTGAAAATTTGAAGGTCTGAAGTCAAATGGTTTCCACCTAGAGCAAACCCATGGTCAAAATTTAGATAGTCTACACACGTTACTTGGTCTAATAGCACTAGCACACACATGCGAAATTAAGGTCAGAACCCGCATCCAAAAAAAGCGAGGCGCCACTACTCAAAATGACCAAAAACAGGCGAGCCCGCAAGAGGATATTACAGGCTGGCTTGGAGGCTCTAGCTGAGGTCTTCTTTACCTCTATCACCTATAGAATCTAGAAGTGCATTCGACTTTTGTCCTGTACCTATACCACTTCAAAGTGAAATTGCCGCTAATTATTAGACCTCAAACAACAAAGAGATAGTCAATTACTGACATCATACTCGAAAGCAGATCGAAAGAAAAGGAGATGGCAGCAAGTTTACCTGAGAACTCTAAACAACAAGATAGTTGCTGATAAAAACTATTGAGAGCGATATACCTTTAAAAAATCCATCTTTCTACGGCGTGCTAAAGGGATTTCAAAACCACCTTTAATAAAAATCCTATCCTTGGGGTAAGGATGATCTTTGAGAACAAACTTAATATTAACTAACCAAAACCTATGAACTTGGACGAAACCTTTGGTACTGAGAGTACCTGCCAATGTCTTCATTCTCTCTTGTACTGTGATCTTAATAAAGCGTTCTTCTTTCTGGACGTAAATATCTAGAAAATCACCATTTGTAGAACAGTACGCAATCTCAGAAATATCCAAATCGATCGTATTACCATTTATACGCTGTAAGGAAATAGCCTTTGACTTGTCAACAGAACCAAGGCTCGCCTCCTCTTCTAGTACATAGGTCAATGCAGATACTAAGGTGTGCTCCAAACACTTACTATCATCTACATTGCAGCCAGCAATTGGCCTATACTGCAGCACATCTATGGCTACTACATCAGAGCTACCGATATAAACCCACTGCTTACTACTTAAAACTTCACCAAAATCTTGCAGTTCAACGACATCTGAATCAACCAATAGTAAATTATAATTAGTCGTAGTCTTCAAAAACTGCAATACAGATGAAAAAACACGTATCGTAGCATACACGCCAATGACCTCACATGCTGCATGAGCAGCTCCTTCAATCACTTTTCCAGAAGAAATAATTGCGATATTGATCATTCTTATTGCTAAAAATTTGAGGTAAAATAGATAACCTTTTACCTAAGTACATGACAAAAACAACAAGTAGCCATAGATAATCGTTTGGTTTTTAGATAATTAAAACTATCGATATCATGGCTACTCGAAAGCAAGTTACGAAGCTTGCCCGAGAGTTGATAAAGAACCTACCTAGTTTAACAAAGCCGCG
>JAOXNT010108919.1:0-14457 GCA_028565815.1 Cletocamptus dominicanus | reverse complement strand
GGATTCACCGTTAGCCGTCCAATAGGCGTAAATACTTTGTTGGACTTATCCTAAGATATAAAACTGATAATTCACCAGTTGTTAAATATTATCTTATTCTTTATAGTAATTGCTTACTTTTAATGTCATGATTATTATAAAATTATAGCTTTATTGCCTTAATAGTTTAAAAAATAGGACAGGATAGTACAGCTAAATAATATACAATGACACTTCAACCGAAAAACAGGAAGATATCTTTAGGTGTTTTATGCCTTGCCATACTAATGGTATTGGGTTGTAAAAAACAGGATGTCAAGCCCGACACTTCTAATGATACAAACCTCCGACAAGATAGTCTTGGGCATCATATAGTTTTTGACCCTAGTCAAAACAAAGGTAGATTAGCATGGCAGAAGCCTGAAATGGTAATCAAAACACTCGGGGACTTATCGGACAAAACAGTGGTTGATATCGGTGCTGGTTCTGGTTTTTTTACTTTTAGACTAGCTAAAAAAGCAAAAAAAGTAATAGCTACGGATATCAACCCCGATATGTTGGAATTGATCAAGCTATTAAACCAAAACTTGGACTCTCTACAAAGAAGTAAAATTGAAACACGTCTCGTTGATCCTAGCTCTACAGGCTTGCAAAATGGAGAGGCCGATGTGGCTATTATTATTAATACGATTGGATATATAACCGATCGTAAAACTTACCTTAGTAAACTATACCATGGACTTTCACCTGGTGCTCTATTACTTATCGTGGATTTCAATGCCGATAAGTTAAATAATAAAATCAATCCCGAAAAAAAATATCTTGTATCCAAAGAGACGCTTATCAATGATCTCGAAAATGTGGGCTATAATATACTCAATGTGAGTGACAAGCACTTAACGTATCAATACATGATATGGGCAGTGAAGTAGCACTTTTTAGCAAGCAATATTGCTATTAAAGAATCATTAAAATGTGTAGAGCTGGGATAAATTCAAAACTTAACCCTTGAGCTGTGTATTATGCTGTGCTTCAATCAATTTATCCCGCTTATAACTTTTTAGCTTTGTAATTCATTGCCCTCACTGAGGTCAGCTGTTGCATTGGGATAGGGTATGTTTTGTAATTCGCGCATCAAAGAATCACGCACCTCATAATAACTTGGTAATTCACTCTTTTCCATAGGATTAAGTGGTGGAAAGTTTTCTCGTAAGTGATCTACTTGGCGACCATTCTTCCAAAATCTAAAACAAACGTGATAGCCTGTAGCAAGTCCTGTTTTACCTACATATCCGATGACTTCTCCTTGTTTTACTCGCGTCCCTACGCGATGCCCTGAACGAAAACGATTCATATGTAAATACTGCGATTCATAAGTGCCATCATGTCTTATTTTGACATAGTTGCCATTACCGCGCGTAAATCCTCTTTTGGTAATCACTCCATCTGCTACACTGAATATCGGCGTACCTCTTGGCGCTGCATAATCGGTACCCAAGTGAGGACGACGAACTTTTAACACAGGATGTAGGCGATTGAGGTTGTAGCGCGACGATATGCGCGAGGCTTTTACTGGAGCGCGTAGGAAAGTCCTTTTATTCGCAGCACCATTTTCATCATAGTATCCTTCGTAGCGATCATTGGCATAGAAAAAACCAAAACTCTCCGATTCGCCGCGCTTATAACTCGCGGCAAGTATTTTACCAGTCCCTACGGGATTGCCTTCAATCATTTTTTGTTCGTAGATCACACGATACTGATCGCCGCGCTGTGCATGTGGGAAATATACTTGCGCCAAAGCGTCTTCTAATTCATCTATCATCGCAAGACTTAACCCTTGATCCATCATACTTTCAGAAAGGGTGCTGGTGATAATACCGGAGGATTGCATTACTTCCGTACTATATGGTACTTCGCCGTACTGAATACAAAATTCATCATCTTTGAAGCGATAGTCAATATAATTGAAATCATCCAAGTTATATATAAAGCCAATAGGGTCAGCACATTCTGATTCTTTGACGAAAGTGATATACTTGCCAGCACGTATCTTTCTTAAGCTGTAGTAGTTTTTGGACTCCTGTTCTAACTTTAAAATATCCTTGTAATCTACATTAAATGAAGAAAGTATATTACTCATGACCATACCAGACTTTACAGGATAGGGATCAAAAAAGTAATGTTGAGGATCGTAACCATATTTTAGATTATTCGAGGCGTAAGCCTTCTTAATCTCACTGTTAGCCGTGTTGGATTGTACGTTGTTGTGGTAGTCGCTAGGTCGATTAGAAATAAAAATAATACCCAATAATATTGCTCCAGTGAGAATTAAAATGCCTCGTTTCATCTAGTTTTTGATTGTCGTATTAGTATAATTTTGCCACCTTACATCTCCACTACTCAACAAGAAAAATACTCCTGTTGTCATATTCTGAAACCAAATGTAGTAAAGACATATGGGATTTCAATAGAAAAAAAGAACAAATTTATAATATATAACCACTTTACCAAGAATGCTTTAAATAACATATGAGGTATTGATTTATATTTGTATCTTTAATCCTTAAAGCTATGTTTTGCTAGTTAATTTCTAATATAAAATAAATATATCACAGAAGCCAAAAAACTATGTCAAAATCTTATCACCCGCGTAAATTAATTGACGCAGAGGGAGTTAGTGTAATGGGAATTGTCAATCTCAATCAAGATTCATTTTATGCCAATAGCCGCGTGGGCTTAAATAGACTCAGTGATAGGGTAGGGCGAATGATAGAAGCCGGAGCCGACTGTATAGATCTGGGCGCGATGTCCACCAGACCCGGCGCACCAGAGTTGTCCTTGTCCTTTGAGCTGGATGTACTTACACCAGCCGTAGATGAGGTGCGCCGCAATTTCCCAGAGGTGATTATATCTGTCGATACCTACAGAGCTAAAGTAGTTGATGCTTTGGCGCCACTGGGTGTCGATGTGATCAATGATATTTCGGGGGGGCAGTTCGATCTTGCAATGTATGATACGGTCGCCAAGCATGGATTAACTTATGTACTCATGCATACCACGGGCAAGCCGGCTGTCATGCAAGATATGACGCATTATGATGATCTTATCATGGATTTACTCAGCTATTTTGCGGTACAAACAAGAAAAGCTCGAGCTGCGGGTATTCATGATATTATCATAGATCCGGGTATTGGTTTTGGTAAAACTGTCGAACAAAACTTTCAAATCTTACGATGTTTATCGCAATTTAAAATATTGGAATTTCCCATATTGATGGGTCTATCAAGAAAATCATTCATCTATAAAACGCTAGGCACAACTGCTGCCGAAGCACTCAATGGTACTACCGCCATGCATAGCTTAGCCATTATTAATGGCGCCAAAATATTGCGCGTACATGATGTCGCCGAAGCTGTAGAGTGTGTACGATTATGCGAAGCATATCGTGGTGGGCATAATTAAGGATTAGGGGCACAGTAGTGACAAATTTTTCTATTTAACATAATATATATTATAGGGCAAATAGATATTGGTGCACAGTATTCCATATGCATCATAGACTTACAGGTATCGCGCTTAGTTGATATTGACGAGTATAATGGCGATAATACCGAGCAACATTCCTAGCGCCTTAATGGGCGTCAATTTTTCACGATAAAAAATAATACCCACGATACTGGTGGCAAGCAATATCCCAATATTCAAAATCGGAAATAGTTGGGCGCCATCCCAGCCTTGTTCGAGCAATGCTACAATAAGGTAAATGCTAAAATAATTGGGCATACCAAGTACCACACCTCCAAGCCATGTTTTTTTAGAGATATGTAAATCCCCTTTGATTAATTGATAGATCAATCCTAGACATCCAGCCATCAAAAAAGCCGTTGCAATAAACTTTGGAGAGTCATTGGTGACACTACCTGTAGCTTCTGAGACGTATAGTAATATTTCTATAATCCCACTAAGCAGAAATACTAATATGGGCAAGGTAATAAGCTTCACATTGAGTTTTTTCAATCCAGGATCTTGTGGCTTATAATTCACCAAGATGATGGCTGCCAATGCCGCTATTATCCCTGGTACTAGCCATACCCCAAACCTTTCATTGAAAAATATGATGGCAAAACTTGTAGGTAAAATTAATGACATCTTTTGCACCACTGTAGTGATGGTTAAGCCACTCTTTTGAAACGATAATCCCAGCACATTAAACCCCACGATGAATAAAAATGAAAGTACCCCAGCGATCCAAAACCAATCTTTTTGATAGGCATCAATAGGTACTGATATTTCCCCTAAAAATATTGACGATACTATCACACAAACGAAATAATTGATTATGATAGCATTGAAAGTATGAATTTTGGATTGCCCAAACCACTTGAATATTACCGCGAGTGATACGTTAACTGCGATACAAACTACGAGAAGTGTCCACATCTATATATTGTTAAAATTGTTATTTTTTATAGGGCGCCATTACGCCTTCTTGAGCTACGGAAGCGATCAGCTGTCCTTCTCGATTAAAAATACTCCCTCGCGTGAAGCCCCTGAGATTAGAAGCACTTGGGCTTTCTAGCACATAGAGTAACCAGTCATCGAGTTGTACGGCTCTATGAAACCACATGGCATGATCTAGACTCGCCAAAAAATATTCGCCAGCCTTTACCTGATGTCGATGAGGTAATAAAGCCGTCGTGAGTAAATTATAATCCGAGGCATATGCCAATACCTGCTGTTGAAATGACAAATCGTCCATAGTATTGTCTTTGGCTTTCAACCAAACGCGTCTAAACGGTGGGGCTTGTTCAGGGTTCAAAGGATCAAATGACTCTACGGGTCTAAATTCTATGGGTCGCTCATGCACCATGAGGTTATAAATCATTTCATTCTTTTCTTTTAGCGGTTTGAGTAGCTCTACATCTGTCTGTAGATCTTCAGGAGGCGGCACGTTGGGCATTTCGATTTGATGCTCTAATCCTTTGGTAGGTTTTTGAAATGAAGTCGCCATAATGAATATTGCTCTACCCTTTTGGCGTGCTGTTACTCGGCGTGTGGTAAAACTTCCCCCATCGCGCAACACATCCACATCGTAAATAATTGGAGACGCTATGCTCCCTGGCAATATAAAATAACCATGCAACGAATGAGCTACCCGCTCTTCGCTAACAGTACGTCTTGCAGCATGAAGTGCCTGAGCAAGTACCTGACCACCAAAAACCCGCCCCCAAGGAGCTTGAAAGTTCTGACCTCGAAATAAATTCGAATCAATTTCCTCTAGGTTTAATAAATCATATAATTTACTCATTGTCTTCATATTGCGATATGTGTATTTATAACCTATTTAAAAATAATACACACAAAGGTAAGGCTTTATCACCCCACCTTTATTCGGTTTATGTTTTTTGTGCAAATAAGATTAAAGAATATCATAATAATGAGGGTAGAATAAAATAGAATGACAATGAATCATCGTATACAGCCAAAGGTTCGAATATATTTAGTTTGAATTGATTCTTTTTGTGTTAAAATAAGGATTTTATCAAATATTATTATACCTTAAAGACTATTTGTATTTTATGGCTTAAGTCATGCTTGTGCGCTTATTACTGTTACTATCTTTTGGCCTGTTTTCCATACCTTTCGTACTAATGGGTAACACCCCATCGGGAGTAGCACTTGTCGACTCATTAGCCAAAGTGCCCTTCCCGGGAGCGCAATCTCACAATAAGGATGTCTTAATAGCCCAAATCGACTCATTGTCCCTCGATAATCCCATGCGAGGTTTACACTTAGGTGTATATCTTATTGCACATGCCTCATCATATAATCTCAGTGCGAAGGAAACTAGTAAAATCCATGCCGCTGTGGCCACCATTTTGTCCACTCGATTTGTAGACGATAGCGCTATTAATTACTTATCCTCTGTACCCCATGATAAAAATAGTGATGTCTATTGGTTAATGAAGCTTCATCAAGGAATATATTTGGTGTATCAAGGAGATTACCTAAGAGCAGATAGCATCTTACACGCTGTAGCCAATTACTATCATGATATAGACCCTAAATTGCAGCGCAGAGCGCATAGTGCAATAGCTTTTAATTATATGAGTATGCGCCACTATGACAAAGCTATAGAATACTACGAAAAGTCTTTTAGTAGTATAGATATGGAAAATTGTAATTATAGTGAGCTAATCTCGATATACAGCTATACTACTACGCTTTATTCGCAATTACCTTACAGAGATAAAGCAACTACCCTATCGAAGATTAAAGAAGCTCTTAGGATTTATGAAAAAATACTTCAAAATTGTCCTTTTGATCGATATAAATATGGCTTTGATAGAATAAGTTATAAATACTATATGGCATCTGATAGTCTCCAGAAAGCTGAGGAGGTTATGAGAGATATTAAGGCTATGATTGAGCAAAAACCGAATTTTTTTGCCTTTTATCATTATGCCCATGGGTATTATAACATCGCATCATACTATGCCCATCCTGATATTGCTCAGTATGATCAAGCCATTTATTATGGTCAGCGCTCGGAGGAATATTTTTTTAAAAACAATGGTGTCGATATACCGCATAGATACTTAAATGAACTCTATGGGCTGATGCTTGACGTCGCCATGAAAAAAGATGATGCTGCCTTGGCCAAGTATTACATGCATAAGCTTCTTCGCCTTAGTGAAGATCATCTTCAAAGAATTCAAAAAAGTGAAACCCAAAGAGAACAAAAATCCATGGAGCTCGAAATGATGGAACTCGAGGAGTATTCACTACGATCCAATAATCAACTCTTATGGTTGACTTGTCTTATTATACTGACCCTCATAGGAGTAAGTCTTATCATCGCATGGTATATCCATAAAATCAATCAAAAAAATAAGAATAATGTCAAAAAAATAAGCGTATTAACCTCCTCTCTACAACAGCAAGTGGCTCTACTCAATGACAAAAATAATACATTGAAAGAGTCGAATAAACAGCTCGCAAATGATAATCAACGTCGCGCTAAATTGATCAATCGATTACAAGATTTTTCATTCGTAATTATGACTGATTTCAAAAAACCTATCCGGTCAGTATATACCTACAGTAAGATTTTAGCCCAGCGCTTAAATGATTCTATTGATGATACAGAGAAAGATTATTTGAATTATCTCGAAAATGGCTCTAAGCGGCTTAATAAAATGCTGGATGTAGTAAGTCAGTTCAATATCAATAACATATCTCTATGCCAAGATCTTGAGTTACTGGATCTAAACGACATACTGCATCGGGTAACGGGGGATTTGCAAGATGAATTTATGGAGAAAAAAGCATCCGTCTTAGTGCCTTATAATCTACCTAAGATCTATGGTGCACCGCAGTTGGTCTATCAGCTTTTTAAGGTCATTATTATCAACTCGTTACAATACCAAAAAACCGACGTAGCACCACGAATCAATGTATTGTGTAAAATCGAAGAAGATTACCATGTGATAATAATTAAAGATAATGGTATCGGTATAAAAGAAGATCAAATAGAAGATCTGCTTACTTTTTTCCGCCCTATGAAGGGGCTGCCGGTAGACCACATTGGTGTAGGTTTGGCGATGTGCAAGGAGATAGTAGATATACATGATGGCAAGTTGGATATCAGTGGTGAAGAAGGCGTGGGTACTACGATTACCATTTATTTTCCGATTAACTCCAATTCAGAAAACCACACGGATATTCCACATCATGAATTAGTGGATTAATACTTCAAACAATGATGGAGATAGCATTGTATAACTATGTTCTTTGAGCGTCTAATATCCAAAAACATGTGCTGAAATTTAAGATATATTCTATCTTGCCAATGAAGTTTTTTTTATTTGCCATGTAGTAACCGGTGAAGTGAGTATATAACTAGCGGAAATG
Source organism: Cletocamptus dominicanus (assembly GCA_028565815.1). Lineage (NCBI taxonomy): Eukaryota > Metazoa > Arthropoda > Copepoda > Harpacticoida > Cletodidae > Cletocamptus > Cletocamptus dominicanus. The sequence continues at coordinate 6,564 of JAOXNT010108919.1, read as the reverse complement.
CGTACACTCATTACGTGTAGTATTATTTTATTTGGTTTTGTGTCTTTGTTCGCAAACACATCTGGTGTTGCCCTTGTCGATTCATTGGCACAAGTGCCCTACCCTGCGATGGCGGAGCTAAGCCGCACAGAGCTTTTGGAGCGCAGTAAAGCATTTGATTTTAATAATCCAAGAGAATGTATTCATCTCAGTATTCAGTTACTTCAAAATGAAAAAAAGTTTGACCTCACCGCTACGGAAAAAAACGAATTACACTTACTAATCGCTAAAAACTTATGGGCTACATATGTCGATAACAAAGCCTATGAGTACTTGTCAGCGGTTTCCACGTCCGATAATAAAATACTGTCAATCCATCGTCGATTTTTTGAATCTTCGTGGCAGGGTTTTCAAGGTGATTATGAGGCTTTAGAAAGCGGTATGAAAGAAATAATACCCCAATATAGAGCGGTTGGAGAGAAAAGAATGATGATACGTGCTATGGGTGCTTTGGCCCACAATTATGAACAGAAAGAAAACTACCAGCAGGCGTTTATACAATACGAAAAAGCCCTCCGTTACATCGACACCGCCAATAACTGTTACAACCAACATATGGTTGTATTATACAATTACACTCGATTATTGTTTAAGCGTCTACCCTATCAAAAAGAAGGTGCGAACGGCTTGTCAAAGATTAATTCTGCACTAAGTTTATTTGAGTCAAAACTCAATAAATGTCCGTCACTGCGGCTCGAATATGGCTATGTAAGATTCAGGCTTCAATATAATCTGGCGATTCATAACATGAATCAAGCAAAAGCTAATACACAGCGCATAAAAGAAATAATGGACCAATCTCCTCGCTTTTTTACTTTTTATCACTACGCGTTAGGCAATTACATGATCGCATCATATCATGCCCATCCCCAAGTAGCGGATTATGAAAAAGCGATTCAATATGGAAAACTAGCGGAAAAGCATTATGAGTCTCAACCCTCGAGTGCATTACGGTATTTCTATATGAATGAATTGTATAGCTTGATGTTTGACGTGGCCGCCAAAAGTAATAAAGCTCAATTAGCGGTTTCCTACCTTGCGAAACTAAATCAACTAAATCAAAATTACCTCGAAAAGGTACAGCAAAGTGAAACCAAAAAAGAAGAACGCTTAATGACGCTTGAGTTGATGAAAATCAAGGAAGATGCGCTGGAAAAAAACAACCTTATTTTATGGCGTGCACGTATTGTCATTTTTATGTTATTGATTATCGCTTCTCTTATTGCTTTGGGGATCTACAGAATGAATATTAAAAATCAAAATCAGCTTATTGAAATCCAAGCATTAAATAGCGATCTGCAGCGACAAGTAGAGCTTATAGAAGCTAAAAGTAATGAACTGACAGAGTCTAATAGGACTTTAGAAATAGTGAATCAACGACGCGCCAAATTACTGGATCGCTTACAGAGTTTTTCATTTGTAATTATGAATGATTTTAAAGCCCCTATTCGCTCTGTACATACCTATAGCAGGTTTCTTTTACAGCGTTTGGGTGGTGCGTTACAAGATACCGATAGAGAATACTTGAATTATCTGAATAATGGATCTAAACGATTGAATCGAATGATTGACGTGGTGCAGCAGTTTAATATTAATAATATCTCATTATGTCAAGACCTGCAATTTATAGATCTTAATGATACGCTAAACCAACTATATCAAGACTTATCAGATAAATTTAAGACGTATAAAGCTTCCTTATCGATAGTCAGTGATTTGCCCCAAGTGTATGGCGGACCACAATTGCTATACCAGCTTTTTAAAATAATTATCAACAATTCACTAGAATATCACCGCCCTGGCATACCGCCGCGGATCAGTATCCGATACAAAAAAGTCGAGCAGTATCATGTGATCATCATTGACGACAATGGCATTGGAATCAAGGAAGAGTTTAAAAAAGACCTACTGACATTATTTAGACCATTAGAAAATATAAGTATCGAGGATGTCGGGATGGGTCTCGCTATGTGTAAGGAGATTATGGATATTCATGATGGCAAGCTTAGCATCACGCGCAAACAAGAGGTCGGTACGCGTGTCACTATTCATTTTCCTGTGCACAATAACCTAGTATCACTTGATGATAAAGTGCCTCAAACCACTAGCTGATGATAATAAACTTCTATTAGTAAAGAATAATTCGTCTTAACTCGTGCTTTTGAACATGCACCAAGCCGCATACAACCAAGCCGCAATAAAAAATAATCCGCCGATGGGTGTAATAGCACCAAGTTTTCTAAGGCCTGGCATATTCCACAATTCATTAAAAGAAAGAAAATACAACGAACCCGAAAACAGTAATAGCCCTATCCAAAGGATAACTACTATTCTATAGGTGTGTGCCACAGAGGTGTATTGAGGTAAAAAAGCAAGCACCAAAAGGGCCGCCAAGCCGTGTACGAAATGATAGAAATTAGCGGTTTGATAGATGTCCATGTATTTTGCTGATAATACGCCTTTCAGTCCATGTGCCCCAAAAGCTCCTAGAATCACCGCTAGTGCCATCAGCAAAAAACATATACTTCCGGCCTGAGATAAGGTTGAAGAACTCATAAGTATTATTTTTTTACAAGGCGTTTTACAAAATGGAATCCCCAGATCTGATAATTGCGGCGATGATAAAACTTGTGCGAATGGTGTTGATTGACGAAAGCATCTAGCTCCAAGTGTCTATACTTGTTTTTCTTTGCCCATTTTTCCACCATAGAGAACAATGTGTCTTCGACCCTCTTGGCTTTGGTATCGGTCTTGATAGCGATACTGTCCAGCTCGAGATGCTTGCCCGAGTTGAGTCGTACGCTCGTCCACATACTACACACGGCCACCAACTCTTCGTTAAAGTATAATCCGACACAATCGTATAGATGCATACTGAACATCTGAAATAGCCGATCGCCAAGTACTTTTTTAGAATTATCTTTATGCGTGGCGTGGATGAGCGTGATTATCTCGCTGATATCATCCGCCGTAAGGCTTTTTAATAGAAAAGGCCCTTTAGATTCTTTGATTTCATGCATCATATACCCAAATAGTGTTGTCTTTTTTACTGTATTTAAACTTACATTAGCTATCGTCCTTTATGATATATTATATACCTTCGTATATTTTGATCGTGATATGGTATGGTTCAACAAAAGTACTAAGATCAAAACGAAAAAAGCATATTAGATACATAAGTTACTACGAAAGTACATCAACATCAGTAGTAGCAATGAGAGGTCTATTTTATCGCAATAAGCTATAATACATGCAGTTTTTATATCCTTATTTTTTGTGGGCACTAGCGCTATTGGCGATACCGCTGATCATTCACCTTTTTCATTTTAAGCGATTCAAAAAAGTGTACTTCACCAATGTGCATTTGTTGAAAGAACTAAAAGAACAAACCACCACGCGGAGTCGCCTCAAGAGTATTTTGGTCATGCTCTCTCGCATGGCAGCATTAGCGTTTTTAGTTTTTGCATTTGCCCAGCCTTTTTTATCTGATCATACGATGCAAAGCAGTGCCAATCTGGTGGCTATTATCCTCGATAATAGTCAGTCAATGAATGCTAAACTGGACGAAGTAAACCTCCTGCTTAGAGCTAAAGATCGCGCTACAGATATCGTAGAAGCTTATGATGATCAAGACCAGTTTTTGTTATTGACGCAAGATCTATCTACCAAGCACCAACGGCTCGTAGATAAGAAAACTATTTTAGATTTTATCCAAGAGGTAGAAATTACTCCGCAAGTACAGCCGCTGGATAAAATGATCGCAGTCGCGCAGCGTATTAGTCAAAGTCCATCTACGCCCAAATTACTCTATGTCATCAGTGATTTTCAACAAAGTATCACAGCTGAAATGGATGCATTGACTATCGATACCAGTTGGCAAAAACGGCTTATTCCCTTACAGGCTAACCAAAATAATAATATCGCGATATCGTCCGCGATTTTTGAAGCACCAGTACCTACCCTGCATGAAGATAATAAGCTAGTAGTGGGCATAACGAATTATGGCGATCGAGATGTGCAGGTGCCATTGTCGATGCGCTTGGATGGTGATACGCGCCCGCAGGGTGTAGTGCGTGTCGATGCAGGACAAACGAGCTATGATACTATTAACCTAAAACTAAGCACCACAGGCTGGCATCAGTTACAACTACGTATCGAAGATTACCCTATACAATTTGATGATGAATGGAACATGAGTTTCGAAATCGCCGATCAGATCAGTGTATTAGAGATTTATGATAATCAAGCGAGTAGCTACTTGAAGTCGGCTTTTTCGAGTATTCCACAGATGGCATATCAGAGCGAGGCCCAAAACCAGCTCCGCTATGAAAAATTTGCAGAGCAAGATCTGATTATCTTGGCAGAGGTGGAAAAAATTAGTTCGGGATTGATTGTAGAATTAAAAAAATACGTGGCGCAGGGCGGTAATGTTACGATATTCCCTAGTCCGTCTGCGGATCTCCCCTCTTTTAATAATTTGCTCCAACAACTCGGGGTAGATCGCTTTTCAGAATGGAAAAAAGTCCCTACAGAAGTGCAGCGTATCAACACAGACGAATACTTGTTCAGTGGCGTGTTTAATACACGACGTAAAAATATACGGCTCCCCAAAGTCCAAGAATACATACCTTTACAAGTGCGCTCTACAAGTCGTCGAGATCCCATTATGACCTTGCGCAATGGCAATGACTTTCTAGTTAAATACATTGTAGATCAAGGGCAGGTATATCTGGCTACTAGTCCACTAGATGATGATTATAACAATCTTGCGGTGAATGCGGAGGTATTTATCCCAATGCTCTATAAGATGTCGATTGCTAAAGCACAGGCCGCGCCAATGGCATATACCGCTGGCGCCGATCATATCATTCCTATCCGCATCGGTGAAAACACACTGGCTGAAGAACTGAAAGTCACCGGTCAAAATACCGAATTCATACCGCGCTACATACAGACCCAAAACACACATAGCATTCAGGTCAACGATCAAATCAATCATGCGGGGATGTACGCCTTAACGGTGGGACAGGATACTATAGAGCAACTCGCATTTAATTATAACCGTACCGAATCTGATCTCGCCCTAGCGGATGTCGATGTGGTCGCTGATGCTTTCGGCCCTAATACCAAAATACTAGGCAATGAAGCACTAGCCAACTTATCGCAGTATATACAGGTAGAACAAAAAGGAGTCAGCCTCTGGCGATGGTGCTTGACTTTGGCACTTCTATTTCTTTTGATTGAAACCTTGCTGTTACGTTTTTGGAAGTAAATATGGCGTAAAAGTAATTGAGGTATCTAATAACTGTATTACCTTATTGTGCTTGTGCCATTTCAATATCATGTAGTGTTAGGATATATGGTCACATTTACATGACAATGATAGACGGTTTTAGAAGTATCAAAAAGTCAAGTCTATACTTAATACACTTAGATAGATAATAAGTGAGAACCGCAAAAGTTCATAAGGACTCAAATTCATATTTTAAATTCAGCTTATTCGTTTGGGCACCACTATGATGATCAAAAATTCTATTATCTTTAATGTCTACACTAGCCTGATTTATGATAGAAATCGACCATATTTTTATTTTTTCGAATCAAGGGAAAGAAACCGATGAACTGATTGATTTTGGACTCATTGAAGGAAGTGGACGCACCCACCAAGGAATAGGAACTGTAAATAGAAGAGTGTTTTTTGAGAATTTTTATTTAGAAATTTTGTGGGTACGCGATAAGCAGGAAGCTAAAAGCGTTGAAAGCCTCAATATTTGGGAGCGTTCCAATTATAAATTCAACAACCACTCTCGCTTTGGCTTGTGCCTAAAAAATACCCCTGAAACAGATATTATTTTTAAGGATTCCTTTGCATGGAAGCCTTACTTTCTGCCTGAGGACGAAGTAGTGGATGTTTTAACCAATGAGCGTATGCCTTGGATTTTTAGATTCCCGCCACGTGGAAATACCAAAGCGGATGAGCCTCGAAAACATAGCAATGGAATTATAGAATTGACGAAAGCCATCTTTCACTTGCCTTATTTGGACTTTGAAAATCAACTTGCGGAGATTAGTAATAACGCTATGGTGGAATTTGTTGCTGCTGAGAAAGAATGCTTGGTTTTAGAATTTGACAATGGCAAACAAGGGGAAAGTCAGTATTTCGAAAACTTAGGTTTACGGATCACTTATTAATGTCCCTTTACTGCTTTTTTAAAGCATTTAGATTATTCATTTAGCGCATTGTATAGGCAGCTATTTTGTCTATATAATTTTTAATTATCACCTTGACCGCCTTGTAGGATAATTTGCAAAACGCGCTATGTAATGCGTATGTAGCTATGTGGATTATTCTCGCTTCACCGCTAGAAACAAGAAGATCGGAAAATTTTTGATCTAACCGACCATCATTCAACTGGCACTCTGCGCCTTCGTGTTGAACAAACACAATGCACCGCAAAGGCGCTTAGAACACAAATGTTCATGAACCATCAATTTTCTCCAGTCAAAGTAGGCGCAATGTTTCGC